>APFE031755844.1:46187-69839 GCA_000404065.3 Pinus taeda | reverse complement strand
GGGAGCGATATTACATACTCTCCCACTTTAAGGAACTTCATCCCGAAGTTAAGTTATTTTTATTATTAATTATTTTATTTTCTTCATGTTGCCAACACCCTCTGCTGAACTACTATAACCAGCAGGCATCGAAAGTCCCCAACACCCCGGGAAATCTCAAGGAATTTCTGTCCTTTTCCCACTTTTAGCTCCAGGCACAAGCCTTAACCCAGTCTCTATCCTAGTCCAAGGCTGGCCCCAAGGCTCATGCCTGACTCATACCTCATCTGCCCCAAGGCAGGCATCCAGTCCGGTACTCAATGACCCTGGCCATCTCGCAAGGCTGGCCCACTCCCCCCACAACTACTAAGGTGCACAGCCCCAGGCATCGAAGTCCTTTACATCCCTTCCAGACTTCGGCATCCCAATCCAATACTAGGCACCTAACCTAGATCATCAGGCACTTGGCCTCCTCAAGATGGTTCCATAGCTCTTCTAGAGCTATCCATCAAGAGCTATACACAAGACAAAGGAACCACTGGCATATGTAGTGTTGATTGAGTTTGTCCCCGGCCCATATGATGTTACGTATTCTCCCTCGTACGTATGGGCTCGCACGAGATCATCAAATAAACCGGACCTCTCGGCCCATTGTAGAGTCATGTGAATCATTATACCTCAACATGCAACCAATGCATTAGCTATACCATCATAGTATCATAGAAATTAATCCATATCCCAAATCTTGCATGTCATCATGAGAACATTCATCATAGTTAATCGCAACATTATGAATAATACATGCTACCATCATAAGTTATAACATCAACATCAATTACCTATAATCATGTAGTAAATGAATATGTCAATATAGCACTATTCAACACACATTTTAATCAAGTAAATAAGGAAAGTATTGAAAAATAACAACGACATCTTCCCAGGTAGCCGACCCTGGGCTATATTGGTCCCATTGGACCTTGACTTGCTCAAACTCACGGTTCCTGAGTCGACGAACTCGGCGGTCCAGTATACATAATGGTTCGACTTGAAGGGCTCCTTTCTCGAAAGCCTACAATTTTTCAAATTTCAAAACATGGGATGGGCGGGTACATATTTTCTAAGCATAGAAACATGAAACACATTATGCATCTTTCTTAGATGGAACGGCAGCTCGAGCTTGTAAGCCACTGGTCCAATCCTCTCTAGGATCGTGAATGGCCCAACAAATCTAGGTGATAGCTTTGTTCCCTTACCCATCCTAAAGGAACTTTTAAAGGCTTTGATTCTAATGAAAACTTGGCTTCCTTCCTGAAAGTTTCTATCAATTCTCTTTGTATCAACATAACGTTTTTGGCGATCCCTGGCTTATTTTAGTCTCTACTTAATTGTGGCCATTTGTTCTTCCATTTCTTGGAGCATTTCGGGTCCCAACATGACTTGGTCCTCTAATCGATCCCAACTTAACAGAGTATGACATGGTCTTCCATACAATATTTCGAAGGGAGCTGCTTGTATTGAACTGTGGTAACTATTGTTGTAGGCAAATTCTACTAAGGGAAGGTATTTCTCCCATTGGTTTTGTTGATCCATGACATACATTCTTAACATGTCCTCCAACACTTGGTTTACTCTTTCTGTTTGACCATCTTTCTTTGGGTGATATGGTGTACTGAAATTTAGTTGTGTTCCCATAGATTGTAATAGACTTTTCCAAAATCTGGAAGTAAAACGTGCGTCTCTATTAGATATTATCTTTCATGGTACTCCATGAAGGTGAATTATTTCTTTCAGGAAAATTTGAGCGATAGCTGATGCTTCAAAGGTGGTCTTAACTGGAATGAAGTGAGCACTCTTAGTTAATTTATCAACCATGACCATAATATAGTCATGTCCCTGGGATGTCATAGGTAAGCCTCCAACAAAATCCATCGAAACAATCTCCCACTTAGTTTCTGGTATATCATGGGGTTGTAAAAGTCCTGCCGGGTGACGATGTTCAAATTTAACCTGTTGACATTCTAAACATCGAGCCACAAACATTGTTATATCCTTTTTCATTCCTGTCCAGAAAAAATAGTTGTTTTAAGTGTGCATACATTTTCTGGACTCTTGGATGCGCAGCGCATGGAGCTTGATGGGCTTCCTTGATTATTAAATTTTGAAGATCATCATCTTCTGGGACATAAATCCTATCCTTATATCATAGCAATCCATCATTTTCTAAGGTGTATTCCTCCCACTTGGTTGCCATAGGTACCTCTTCTTGCAAGGCAAATTTTATTTCTTGGTAATGTGGGTCCCTTACTAGATGATTTAGAATCCGGCTCCTCAAGTCTATCTTTAATGCCGTCATTGAATGAAGTCTAGGTCTCCTGCTTAAAGCATCCGCCACTTTGTTCTCTTTTCCCTTAATATAGGCTATCTTGAAATCATAATCACTCAATAGCTCACTCCAGCGTCATTGTCGAGCATTGAGGTCCTTTTGTGTGAAGATATACTCAAGACTTTTATGATCTGTTCTTAACTCAAATTGACACCCCATTAGATAATGTCTCCACAATTTCAAGGCCATTACAACCGCTGCTAATTCCAGATCATGATTTGTGTAATTGATTTCATGGTTCTTAAGTTTTCGAGAAGCATAAGCGATAACTCCTTCATCTTGCATCAAGGTTGCACCTAATCCTTCTTCTGATGCATCAGTGCATACAAGAAAGTCCTTGTCCATGTCAGGTACTTTTAATATTGGGGCCATTGTTAGTCGATGTTTTAGTTCCTTAAATGCTTTCTCACACTCATTTGTCCATTCAAACTTAACCCCTTTCTTTTGTAGGTGGGTGATGGGATTAGATATTTGCGAGAACCTTTCTACAAACCTTCTATAGTAGCCTGCTAATCCCATAAATCTGCGTACTTATTTGACATTTCGAGGAGTGGGCCAAGTCATTATAGTTTCAACCTTACTGTAATCCACAGCAATGCCTTTCCCACTAATGGTATGGCCTAGGTATTGAATTTCTTTCTCAAAGAAGGAACATTTAGAAATTTTTCCATAGAGCTTATTTTCTCTAAGGCATTGTAGTACCAACCTCAAGTGTTCTAGATGCTCTTTCTCATTACGTGAATAAATGAGGATGTCATCCAAGAATACTTGGACAAAGCGGTCCAGATATTTTCGGAAGACACTATTCATCAAGTTCATGAAGGCTGCAGGGGCATTAGTCAAACCAAATGGCATAACAATAAACTCATAGTGTCCATAGCATGTTCTGAACGTCGTTTTAGGTATGATTTCCTCCTTGATTCTTAGCTGATGATAACCTGACCATAAGTCTATCTTGGAAAATATTGAAGCTCCTTTTAGTTGGTCAAAGAGGTCATCGATTCGAGGCATGGGGTACCTGTTTCAAATGGTGGCCTTGTTTAAATCTCGATAATAAATACATAACCTAAGAGTTCCATCCTTATTCTTTCCAAAAATTACTGGTGCACCCCAAGGTGACACACTAGGTCTTATAAAACCTTGGTCAAGAAGTTCTTTGAGCTGTATACTCAATTCATTAAGCTCTGGAACAATCATTCGATAAGGTGCTTTGGATATGGGTTCCACGTCTGGTTTCAAGGTTAGGGAGAAATCAATTTCTTGAACTGGAGGCAAACCTGGTAACTCTGGAGGAAATATATCAGCAAATTCGGAAAGTAGTGGGTGCAATTTATCCGAGGACTTCTCATTGGTAGGAACCATTTCTACCGCATAAATCTTGCACCCTTTCCTCATACACTTATTAACTTTCTTGGCTAATATAAGGCGTAATGTAACATCACGTCTAATCCCTTTTATCACCTTGGTTTCTCCTTGGTCATTTTTTATGAGGACTGTTTTATTATAACAATCCAATATAGCTTGATGGGATTCAAGCCAATCAATTCCCACGATTAAGTCATACGTTCCGAGATTTGTACTATATAGATTCATCTTGGTATCACACCCCCCAATGTTAATGCTACAATCTCTTACCATTGACCCTACTGTTTGCTGAGAGCCTGGCGCCATTTCTTACATTCTAAAGTTACTTTGCTCATGAGCTGTCAATCCACATCTAAGTATTATTGAAGGTGAAATAAAGCTATCAGTAGCACCTGGATCAATTAACACAGATAGAGGGATGTTATTGATCATACTTGCAGATTCTACTACAGTGGCTTGGTTCTTAGCCTGGCGATGGTTTATAGCTGCATGAATTCGATGTGGGTTTTGTAGTCTTCCTCCTTTTGCTTTGTATTCCTGTTGTTTAATCCCTGCTTGATAACTTGGACAATCTTGTCTATAATGTGGACCTTTACAATGCCAACATTCTACTTGTGCCCTCTTCTCATGTTGTACTCGTCCTTGGTCACCAAATCTTCTATTCCTCCCATTAATCAATTAGGGTTGACCCTTACGTCCTCTTGGAGGTGGTTGATAAGTGGCGCTAGCGATCCGCGAAATAGTGCTTTGTCTTCCCTGGAACCTATATGGCTGCCCCCCTGGTTTATTCAGCCTCATTGTGGAATGCTCCTTTCTTGAATTTCCATCAACTACCATTTGTTTCTTCATATTGATTTTCCTCAAGACTTGTTTTTCCAAACTGGTGGTTGTTGCCATAGTGGTGGGTTTCCACATGGCGACTTCTGCTCGGACTAAGGGGTTGATTCCATGTAAGAATCTTTCAGCTTGACGTCTATCATCAGCCATATAGTCCACGTGATGGACCAACGAATAAAATTCAGCTTCATAGTCCTCGATAGATCTACCATTTTGTCGTACTTCATGGAAAGCTCCTACTTGTTGGTGTTTATACTCCTCTGATAGGTACCTAGTTTGGAAGGCTTCCTCAAACATTTCCCAAGTAACTTGTACTCGTGTAACTTGCATGTTCATTTCTTCATTTACCCACCATAATAAGGCATCTCCTTTTAGTAGACTCATTGATATCTGGGCTTTTTCCGTAGAAGTGTATGCCTTAAAAATCAGTGCTCTTTTGATAGCCATTACCCATGCTTCTGCTTTTGAACCCCCTTCTAGACCCGTAAATTCTGGTAATTTGGATTTTTGGACTTCTTTCATAATATCAAGTGTTGCTTTTCCATCTTTGATATTGAGTTGAGAATTTAGGTCTTGTCTCTGTTTTTGTTCCACTTCCTTTTGCACATTTCCTTTATCTCATCCTTGTCTTGAGACCCAATCCTTAAAGATATTGGTCATTTCTCCAAGGGAATGTAATATAGCTTGCTCAGCTGGGGTTCCTATCTCTGAAGTGGCGAGAGGTGGTGTTTCTACTCCAAGGTTGTTTTGGTTTTGTCTTCGACGTTTAGGAGCCATGATCTACCCTGTAATTGCAGTTGATTTATTCATTACTTTTATTCCAAAAGCTATAACAAATTTAGTTACTCAATTGAAGTATAATACTTAAAGCATAATTTATCACAAATTTTGAGGTATATATAAAAACAAGTTTAGTACGAAATATTCTATCAATCACGGAGATGTGGTTCAATATCCACCAAAAGTCGAAGAAGTGCTTCGAGTCTCGTGACTAAAGAATCTTTTTCCTATTACAAGATTACAATCAATCCTATGGAAAGTATATTACCTACAAAGTGGATGCCTTTTAACTAGTTAAGGCCCATGAAGAAACTGGTCATGAATAGTCTTCATGACTGGACAACATAATTACATAGTGGAGCTTCCTGGATAAACCCACGTAAACCTTTTTGTGAAGAAAAACTAGTATTATCGGATGATTTATTATATGCTTTGAACAAAGTCGTATCACCAAGCAAAGTAAAACTAAAGTGACATTTTCCTTTTAATCACATTCAGTTACTATTTTCATGTCATGTGTTAAAAGGAAAGAAGTAAGGTTAATTTGGCTATGACAGTATAAAAGTTGTATTGATGGTTCGCTCAGTAAATTAATATGATATATGGTAAAGTAATATTAACATGATATATATATGTCATAAAATTTATGAATCAAGCATAAAAATATTCCACACCATAAAGAAAAGACACTTCCACCGAACCCAGAACCGGATCGGATGACGGGGAAGGTTATTCCTCCCCAACACAAAAAAATAATCATTTTATTAATTATATGGTCTGCCTGTAAGTGCAACTGCGAAGGCAACACCATTTCAGATCCCTTATATTACAATACAATTAGGCATAAAATTGCTTGCCTAAGATAGAAAATTGTAAACTTGTCGAGAAATCTGCCCATACTGATCAACCTCATATTGTGATTTGAAAGATTCAGACACCTGCAATCTTGCGATATACACTTACAAATTTACAGACAACTCCATTGTTAGGCTTGTTATATAGCTTCGTATATAGCTTTTCCACCCACTAATGAAAATTTTCATTATTTGCAATGCTACAGTTGTTCTCATATTCAACCATAGAATGATAATCTAAAAAATCAATAATCCTTTGTTTTGTGGGAGCAACCTTAAGGTATGCCGATCTGCCCCCATAATATGATAGTTTCAACTGTATAGGACCCCGATGTTTCCTCCCGAAATGATGCTAAGCTGCTTGATTATTTTTATGGCCAAGTCATAAACAAATATTCTGAAATAACCGATGAAGAGGAGGGACAATTTCGCTATCAAATTCAATATTGTTCTTTCTAATTGGTATCAATCCAGACAATATGCATTCTAAACTCAATAGTATATTAAGTTTAGATTTTTAATGTTTAAAATTGATTATGTAGTTGAATAAGACTTTGGTTAAGAGCTTATATATGTTTGAGATATCTTCAATATAGAACATGTACAAATTTACTATAACCAATGTACAGCCATCAAAAATCCATTCCAAATTTGCTACCAACAATGTACACAAGTCAAAGTCTAAATTAAATTATTTTGGGTTCATGTTAAAAACTAATTTAAATGATTAAGTCGATCTCGTTGAATTTATCAGACTAGATAACACTACCTACGCTTCATTGTGGTTCATTCGCAACTTTAGGTTTTACAGATATACACTATGAGCTTTAATACTCGCAGCTAGTGATCGTTTTTGTATTTTCTAATGTTTTATCAATTTAATAGAATGAGTTTCGATTAAAATGTAAAGTAAAAGTGGGTAAAATATAGTGTATGATATTTTTCTATTTCAGCCATTCCTGATAGTTTAATTTTAATTTTCCATTTTATTTGATTTAATAATATTATCTTTTATTTTATAATGTTTTAAACATTCTCGTGGCAGACCTACCAATTCATGTAGACATTAAAAAGAAAACAAATAATTTGAAATCTTACTTTTTAATATTAAAAGATATTAGTTTCCCTATCCAGCATCAAAATCTACTGAAAATTGAATAATTTACCAATTCACAAAAATATGGTAATGGATTATAGGCGAATGTACAAGAATGGTGATTTGGTGCTTTTCATTATAATTAAAAACTAAATTTGAAAATTTTACTAATAAATATTAATTATTAAAATAAAAGTGTTATTTAAAATCGGGAAAATCTACAAGATTTTCTACGGAAATAACATCTTCTAGTTTCATCGAGCTCAATAAATTGGTTGATCCTATTAGGTGGAGCTTCTAAAACAATAAAAAAAATGTTGCATAATTCTGTATAATGGGAGCAAAATCATTTTGCAATACATAATTCGACAAATCACCAATGATAAAGGAAACTTTTATAAAATATAGATGGTAAGACAAATGAGCAGAGTTTCATTCAGCTGTGATATGCACTGATTGGATTTTGCGACAGAAACAGAATGCCATTATGGTATTGATGCAAGAAATTCATAAACCGGGGTTTATTCTCACAGCAATGAAATTTCGACATCACTGTCAGAAAGCCAGGTTCTCCACTATCCGTTGAAACTCTATCCATTGAAAAACCAAGGAAAAACATGTGCAGCACCAAAAGAGCATGGAATAAAAAAGGGTTTTGTCAACCATCAACAGGGTTGGTATAACAACTGTGGTTGCCAGAGATCAGATGAGGGAAAATGAACTTAAATTAAACACGACATAAATCCTAAATCCAAATCCTCGTCTGGTTAAGGAAGGAAGGCAGGCTTGAAGAAGGAAGAATTTAGAGCCCTTTCTTCCATGTAAACCGAGAAGAATCAGTATGACCAAGGCGTCGATGAAGGGAAAATATGAAGCAGGTGTGCAAGCCGCCTCCGTCACAACTACTGTGAATGCTGGAGATCTAAAGGACAAAGAGTAACATAATCAACTTTTCTAACAAACTTCAAGGATCTGATTCATTGATTTCAATGCCCTGGATTGGGAAAACAATTAAATATTAAATTTTCGATTTTATAGACCGAAACAAAGAGAAAATGTCAATATGCTTTATTGCCCTCTTGAAATTTTGTATGAAAAGATACCTCTACATCACTCACAATTATGTTGATAATGAATAAACCGTTAAATCTTACAATGCTTTCCAAAAAAACATGCAACATAAACATAATGAAATATGTGTAAGCCTCTTGGCCTATTTAGCGGTTCCATGTTCCAGGGATTAATGTCCACCATTAAGCCTTATGGTAATACTGGTAAATCGAATTTCATAATATGAATTCAGCGCTTCTTCAATACTTAACTAGAGAAGAGGTTAGAGAGCCGGTAGTAGTGTAACTGTTCTATGTTTTGAGGTATTGTTTTGGTATATATATATATATATATATATATATATATATAATATATATATATATATATATATATATATATATATATATATATGCTAAAATCGCAGAAAAATGAATCTAATTCCAAATCCAAAGTGAATACAGGCCGAAACATACTCACCAAAACCAAAAAATATAACTATGCAGTAAGTATGCATTGAATAAAGAAAATTTACGGCATAGTGAGGGTTTGAAAAAAAATTATGCCGCCTCCTATAAGTAATCAACCTGTAACTTTAAAACAAGTCAAGTTAAAAATTCCAACAAAGTAAATTTCCGGATGCCCATAGGCCCTAAGGGTTAAACCTGCTCTAATACCATATGTAACAACACAAAGTAAACTAAAATTAATGTCTTAATGGAAAACAAATTCTTACAAATGAAATTACCTATATTACCTGTACTTGCAGTCTGCGAAGTGATCACAAGATTTTGGGGACGACTCTCCTCCCAACCGTAGGTTCAATTGTGCAGGACTCTGCTACAACTGGCCACCCCCGAGCCCTCAATCAACGACTACTGCCAGTGCTCCTAAGTCTTTGTATACCATTCTCCCAAGAGAATGAAAGGTAGAATAACGGAATGATGGAATACCTCCCATCCTCCTCACCATCTATTAAATAGAACAAAACATTGGAAGGGGAACCACATGCACACACTCCATGTGTTCTGCATGCAACTTTTTTTCTTGTTTTATTTCTTTTTTTCTTTTGATTTTAGCTTCTCTTGTTTATTTCCTTCTTTTTGATAATTTTCTTCTTTTATTTCTATTTATTCTTATTTAGCGCTTTATATGGTTATTACTATTTTTTTTTATTATTATTTTTATTACTTATTTCTTTATAAATTTTAATATTGATTTTTATTAATATTATTATCAAGTGATTATTTATTATATTCATTATTTTCTATTATTACTTATTATTTTTGTATTATTTATTAGTTATTATTATTTATTATTTATTATTTATTATTTATTATTAATGGAGGGATATTACAATATCTAAATATATAGAACTCCTTTAAGGCTAATATATATGCATCTCAATTCACTATAGGTGCAATTCTAGAACATGGAGGACATGAAATTTCCTATTATTTTCAAGAATCTTTCTTCAAAAACTATTATCTATTTGAGAGCTTCTGACAAAAAATTATATTCCTTAGTCCAAGAATTGAAATAATGGAGGAATTATATTCTCGATGAGAGCATCATGCATAGTGAATGTCATCCTTCATTTTTTTTCTTAAATTAGCAATCTAAATTGTAGGAAAAACAACTTTTGAAATGGGTTCTATATATCAAATAATTTCGTTTATATATTAAACAAAGGAGAGGCGGTACCAATAAAATAGGAAGGCCTTGCATATTCTAATAATTTGATGTGTGCTTTATCCAAATTAAAAGCCCTTGTACCATTTTCATCATTTATATTAGTGTTTCATGCCTTGCAAAACATTACCATCATTAACAAAATTCCCTCCCTAAATTTTTATCTCCATAATGTTTGGCCATATATTTTAAGTGAGATTTATGTTCCCCATCCTACATATTACTTAATCTTCCTAAAGGAATCCCATTCCTCATCCTATGGTGAGCATGCTTGATCCCGATGGATATTGGTGGCCACCTGCCTCCACTATCTGATAACACAATTTTCTATTTTGGCATTTTTTCTTAAAAAAATTGGTCCTGAAATTTTGAAGCCACTTTGAGACCCTAGATGGATTTTTTTGTAGAATCGGGAACTTGGTAGTCATATACATCCAAGTGTATTTGAAAAATTTACTTCTCGGTTAGGTCTTTCTACTGGGCTACTGAGCACCCCAAAAGAAGATCATATGCCAACATTATGGCCTCAAAAAGTTGACGTTATAACTTATGCTATCAAGGCCCACAAGCATTTTTGTGCCTCATCCCCTAGGGTTAAGTTTTTTGTTGTTTAGGGTTTTATCATTGCTTCTTTATGATAAAAATTCCTTCGAACTTCCTTCTAAGACAATCTACAGAAAGAGCGTAGTCATTTCATCTCTTCTTAGAGATATGTTATCACCAATCGAGCTAGTTTGTTTTGATTTTGTATTTATATAGTTTTAACTCTTCCCATTTATTAATAAAATTCAAATTTCATTGTATCTCTATATTTCTATTTACAAATCTATATATCATTTTTTCCCTTCATAAATTTGGATTAATGGTATCATAGCGGTTTTCTATTTATGTTCTTTTCTATGCATGCCTTGAATGAGGTTTGGGTAGAAAGAGTTGGGAGTCAGACTACTTGAGCCTTTGCAAACCATTCTTGTTGACCTAGATGAACCCCCATGGTAGAAGAAATGAAAGACAAGGGAGTAGGAGATCCTATTAATTTATTACTTGAGGAGTATCTCTAGCAATAAATGAATGAGATGATGGATAATGTTTCCCATATCCTTCGATATAATCCTCTGTGTAGTGTATCTTCATCAAGTAACCACTTTGGAGGCACACCTCCTTCAAGGTACACATTAATTTTGATATTCCTATATTTTAATGTCAGATATATGAAAATTCTATAAAGAAATGATTATTTATCTACTAGAAGGGTATTTTAAAGTCCATAATTTTTCTGATAGAGATAATATTTTCTCTGCACTCCTTAAGGCTACTCCCCATGTGAAGGATTAGTGTCAAACTTATCGTGAGTAAATGCTATACAAGAATCTACAATATTTTTAGTCACACCAGCTTAGGTCTCTTTTAGGGATGTTGGTAAGCAACAATATTATTGTGTATGAAGCTACAAAGACCAACACATGATATTGACCACACTATGGAAACAGGGTCAAAATAGTACCAAATTCATAAATATCTTTCATACATTCATAGCAAGATTGGTATAAAAGGATTTGACTGGCATCAAGTGCTGACATACCATGGATGTTAACATAGATACATATAAAAACAAAATCATGGACATCTCCTCACTTGTGGCAACATATGAATATGTTGTCAAAATAAAGCAAAAACTGAAACAAAAGAAGAAAGACTCTAGATATGAAAATCCTTCATAGCCATGCAAAATTTTAGGGGACAATATTCGCAGGGGTGCTAATTTTCCATGGTTTTTTAGAAAAAAAAAAAGATTTTCGATTTTTTCTAAAAATGATTCACCCAAATTTTACAATATAAAACTATTTTACTTTAAAAATTGCCAACATTATATAGAGACTATATATAAAATCATGATAAATTTAAACTTCAAGATCATTTTCCATCCTTAAATTTTCCCTGTGAGTCATAGCAAAAGTAGGGAAAAGGCATCCCAAAATCATAAAAAAAGGAGAAAGCTAGGGTTAACTAGCCTAGGAAAACCCATTTAAGCTACAAATAAAAATTGTTAATGGAATTATGGAGAAAGACATGAGAAAGTAGTGCAATATCTAGAAGAGCTCCTCTCGTAACATCAATGAATATTGCACATGGAATTCATTCTAGGTGTGAAAGAAAGAAACTCCAAGTAAAATGTAGGTTCTGAATTTGAACTAAATCTCGACAAGGAGAAGCATATCATTGGTGCAGAACCTAGTGCCATGTTTCCACCACCAGGGTCCAACAAAATGAGCCTAAAGATCTGGAGGAAGGTGAGTGCCTCTTTCACTCACAACTGTGAGTGAAGGGTGCTCCACTACATTTCATTGTTAATAGCGAGAGTTAACATAACCTCGTTTCAACAATGATTATTAAGTAGTTGCACTTGTCGACAGCACCACACCCATAGCCATACACCATCAGGTGGCTCTGATAACGCTGGTATCTCTATTTCATCCAAAAATTTCACTTATGATGCAACATCAATCCCTTCAAGGATGAGGTATCTTTTTATATTACTCACCTTTAAATTCTCGATGTCCTTTTAGACCAACCATACTTGTGGAAGTGCCACATTATATCCGAGTGAGTATGTTCAATTTTAGCTCTACCCCATTTATGAGTTGTTAACTAATAATCCAACATCCAAGGACATTGCACCAAAATTGCCACATGCGTAGAACAAGTACGTCGAAGGTACCAAAGGGCCTTGGGAAAGGTTGCACCCACTAAGTCTATCCTATGATTCCACTTCATGGATGCCTATGCATGAAGGCACTTATATTCTATGTTACAACCCCAAGTGTGGGTCGCTCAACTCCTTGGTTCACATGCACTCCAATGACACAAGTCTATAAAAGATAATCATGTTATCTACAACAATTTTTTCTATCATGGATCATACTTATAAATCATATGAGGGCATGTTCCAAAATTCCACTTTACCTTCCTTCGCCAATTTCCCTTCCAAACTTCTATTGAGATGTCCAACTAGTGTGAGCTATGTCCATCCATGCTAGTGAATGACCACATAGGTTATCATGCGTTGAAAGTACCCAAAGTCATTTAAAGATAAGGTATTATATTATGTCAATATTTGTACCAAAATGTGTTTTTTATAGCCCAATCCAAGAGAGATGTGTAATTGCTTCCATGTTCAACATGGATTTGACATGTAGCTTTAAAAAATACTAATAAAAAAGATTCCTTTAAGCTATAAAATAAAATATTTCAATATCTACTTTGTGTAAGATATTTTTATATCAATTTTAAATAAAGAAAAAGAGTGTAAACTAAAATTAAACATTTATTATTTTTAGTTTTTTAGTGTTTAATATGAAAAATCTGTTCATTTTGGATAAAAATCCATACATCCAATACTAAGAGATGTTTCTTTAATTGCATAAGAAAGAGTGAATGCCCACGATTGAAATTATATATATTAATAACAAAAAAAAATGGATTCAATATCCACCTTAAATAAATATTTCAATGTGAATGTAAATATTTTAATATTAATGTTATAATATATTATATATATTATATATAATATATATATATATATATATTCAGAAAACAAGATAATAACCAAACCGAAGCAAGCTAGCAGTGGTGAAACTCTGCCAGTAAAGAATCACCAACAAAAAAATTTTTAGTGTGACTTCCTTGTATAAGAATAAAAATGATGACTCGACCTCAAATAACACCTACTCATTATTGTATCCAATATTTAATAACTAAGTTATAATAATAATAACTACTAAAAATCTAAAAATATTAAAGCAATTGAAAATAAAAATTATAATTTTTTAAATAAATATTTGATATCTACAAATAAAAAATAAAATTATTATTATTATGATATAAAACACAATGTCGACATTATACATCAATTAAAAAAAATAAAAATAAAAGAAATTAAACCATATAAAACATATGAATTACATGCTGTTCAAATACAATGTACATATATATAAATGTAACGTCTCCGAGCGCAGCGCATAACATTCACGCGTAATAGCCGCCCTCCGGCCATTTCGGGCTTTCCTCGTGCTTCCAGTAGAAAGATGGCTTTATCTTGAATCACGTGAAAGTCGAGAATATAATAATAGAGTGGAAGACAAAGACAGAAAGGAAAGAAGGTGTATAATTTTAGTTTATTTAAGTTTGGGGAGCGGCATGTCAAATGACAAGTGAGAACATTAATATTTAATCATTAGTAATTTTTATGTCCAGTGTTTTTTGTTATATGAGATAAAAAATGGTAAATTTTTATTTATTTAAGTTTAATGGAGCAGCAATTCAAATCACAAGTGCAAACAATTTAAAAGAATTCAAAAACATTTAATCATTATTGATCTTAAAGTCCAGTATATGGTTTTATATGAGAACTCGCTGGGTGACGCTGGAATGTTCCCTATGGAGGCTTCAGCAATCATCCTTTTGTTAAATTTTTTTAGAAAAGGTAGAAAGAACGCAGACACATTGTTGGCTTAAGATGATGGCTAGAGAGGAGCTAAAGGGTAAAAAGAAAATTTGGAAGAAGAAAAAGGACAAATGGATGAGTAAATAGGGAATCAATTGGCAAGAATTTCCTAATTCTAAAGAGGAGATAAAAAATTGAGTGTTTGAAAAATTCAAGGCTGTAATGTGGCAAAAACAGGTTGTCACCGAAAAAATGATATCAAAAACTTCAACTCATCACAATCCGATGAAGAAAAGGTTTAAGCTTATTTGAGCGCTGCAATCAAGGGAAATCCTAAAATTTTAATAGTAATGCCGAGGCCGAGATCTCACCATCCTAAGTGTGAAACAGAGATATAGATAATCCCCAAAAAAAGTGGAAAGAAATAATTTATATATTTTCCAAGAAAAAAACAGTTGAATCCGAGTAGCGCATCATCCTGGAATGTCTGGCTTAGGAGAACATTCGTAATCAGCTTAAAAATGGTCTAAAAATAGACACCCCATAGCACATCATCATGAAATGTGTAGCTTATAAAGACATTTGTAATCCATTTTAAAATAGTTTAAAAGGTAATACTTTGAACACGTTGTTACTTCACAAAACAACAAATAATTGGTGTCCTTCCACAATTGGGTCTCATTGACGTGATTAAAATTAAAATTATCTAATCAATCGTTCAAAACACTTAAAAACTCAAAGGCAACCATCCATTGAAGAGACGAATTCCGGGAGCGTGATACCCCACTTTGACTTTTAGAAATTTGCCCTCTGTTACTCCCAAAGATAATGGTTTAAGGAAATGCATTGTAAGCAGCAAACTGTCGATATCAATCGTGGCGTATGTCTACACTTTACTAAACATTGTTGTGTTTCCTTTTAATGGCAGTGTAGAAGGTCAATGCTCCCCCTGTGTTTCGAAGTCGAGACCTCTGGCTCTGATACCACTGGCTCTGATACCACTTGTTGTTCTTCACGCTACTGAATTTGCTGTTTATTTTCTTGTATTAATAGTATGTTTTCCTGCTGCTCTTCAAACTTGTCAATAACCTTCTTGACCTCCAAGTCACTTACAGTCCTCTTGAACATTTATGACTCATTAAATATAACATGCCTACTTGTAATAATTTTATGTTTGATTGGATTCCATAGACGATAACCAAAATCTTCATCTGCATATCCAAAAAAAAATGCATTTCATAGATTTATCATCTAGCTTAGTTCTATTTTCTTTGGGAATATGTATGAATGCTTTACATCCAAAGATTTCCAAGTGAGAATAATTCAAATTCTTACCACTCCAAACTTCTTCAAGGATACTGCCATCCAAGGCTCTAGTTGGAGATCTATTTGAGGTAGCAAGCGGTCATGACTGCTTCAGCCCAAAAATTCTTCTCCAAATTGGAATTGAACAACATACTTCACACATTTTCCATAATGGTGTGATTCATCCTTTCTGCGACACCATTCTGTTGAGGAGTACCAGGGACAACACCATTCTGTTGAGGAGTACCAGGGACAACGTTCTCATGCTTTATGGCAAACCTGTTACAATATTCCTTAAATGCATTTGAGCAATATTCTCCACCATTATCTATTGTTAGACACTTCAGCAATTTGTTAGTCTCTCTTTGAACAGTAACATGGAATTTTTGAAATATTCCAAACAATTCACTTTTATTTTTCATAGGATATGCCCAAACCTTCCTAGATGCATCATCTATAAATATTACAAAATATGATTCTCCTCCTAATGATTTGATGTTAACAAGCCCAAACACATCAAGTGTACCAATTCTAAGACATTTTTAGTTCTGTCATGGCCACCTCTAAGGAATGAAACCCTTCTTTGTCTACCATATATACAATGCTCACAAAGATCAAGATTGTAGGATTTTGAACCTGGCAATAAATTTTTACCAAGGATTTTTAAACCCTTCTAGCTCACTTGACTCCAACAAGTGGTATCAGAGCCAAAGTTCTCCAATTCAAAACACACCTAGCTCGCATTGAAGGGGGAGATTGATGTGCTCACCGTTAATGGCAGTGTAGAAGTCAACCCACACCTAGCTCGCATTGAAGGGGGAGATTGATGTGCTCACCGTTAATGGCGGTGTAGAAGTCAACCCTCCGGTGTGCCTCGTGGCATGTGCTTAAATCTAGCAATGTGTTTGTTTACTAACACCTATGCATTTTGGTGAAACAAAAATCATGATTCCAACAAAACTAATAGTTTTTCGCGCTGACACACAAATTCACCACTGACCCTTCACCTTCTACATTTAAATTTCTTCACTGCGTTCAAGTTATTTGTTGCCACTAAGGATTTTAGAAGCTCCTATAAAACCATTTAATAAAAACCATGGGTTTTAGGAAAAAGACGATAAATGTGTGATTTTATTTCAAAAACCGCCGTTGGCTTGGACTGAAAAGAACAACCAGCGCAGTAAAAGAAAATTTCATCTGAGCTCTGTTTTACATTCAAAGGTATGAACGTTAAATAGCCAATCTTTCGTTCACCCATTTTAATATTTTCCATTAACAAAATTATTCTATATTTTATTTACTTATGATTACAATTTAATTAGTTATAGTATATCCATTTACACATTTAACATAAGCTATTCTCTAAATTAATTAGAGATGACCTACCTTTCTTAAACTCTCAATGTTCTTATTCTTATTTCTATATCTTAATTAGTTATGGTATACCTTAAATAATCCCTTTACACCCAAAATATAATGTATTCCATAAATCAATGATATAACTTCTTTAAGTCCTTAATATTCTTTGTTGATAATGGGAGTGTCACTATGATCAACTGGAGGATCGTTGAGGTCCTCAAAAGATGAATCACTAACCGGAAATCATTCAACACTAGCCAAATGAGAATCAGGCTGTCAACATTAGCGAAATGAGAATCAAGTTGTCTTTAGTGATATTTTTTGGAAGTCCCCAAAAGCTATGATATTTTTTGGAAGTCCCCAAAAGCTGAATCATTAATCAGAAATCATTCAACACTAGCCAAATGGGAATCAAGTTGATGATACTTTTTGGAAGATTTTCTGGTGAATTTTTCTAGTATAATTTCTCTAGAATCCAACAAGAATTTATTGAAATCACAAGTTTGATGGGTAGCCTTGCACAGTCCAAGTACCCTATACAGTAAAAAAAACCAATTTAAATAATACAAATCAAAATTTCACCTCAAATTTTTCCACTCACCTCAGAATCCAAACTATGATAGGTTACACAATATTATTTTAAAGTCTTCATGGGAAGAAAAGAGATTATAGGTATTTCTTATTTTATGTATGAGGGTAGATTTGTGAGCGTGATATGTGAGATAAGGTATATATGTAGACCTGAGATGTTAGATATTTTTTTAATTCGTTTTTTTATATTGTAATTTTGTTTTTTTAATAAAAAAAATTAGGAATTTTTTTAGATAAAATAAAATATAATATACATATCACAATAAAATATATAACATATAAATAGTACTTGTAAATGAACATCCATTTGAGCATATAAATTAAAATAATGATTCCATAACCATATTTAAATTTAATTAGTCAAGCATATAAAATATTAATATATACAATATAACAATATTTTTAATCATGAATATTTACCATCAATATTATTAACTTCTAAATAGGTTTTTCTACAATACCATGGGCTGATACCTAAAAGAGAAAGATAGAGAGGGAGAGGGGGGGAAGAAAATCATAATACCATGGGCTAATACCATGGTTTTATCAATACTATGAGTCATCTAGAATTTTGATTATTATGTTATCGAACTAGGCTTGTAATTATTTTGTTACACTACCATAGGCCAATACCATGGATTATCAATACCACGTGCCCACAAACCATAACTTATTCCAAAATCAAAATATTTTTACAAATACTTTATTTTAACTTAATTCTATAACTTTTTTTTAATTAAATCTAAAAGAAAAAAGGTTATAATTACATTTGAGGTATATTTAATGCCTCCATCCTCACAGCTACTAAAAATATTCCCAAATGGATTAAATCAAGGTTTTAATAAATTAAAAATGAAAGTACTTTTATATATACATATATGAAATTTATATAATATAATAATGTTATAAAGAACCAAGATAGATGCATCTTAACCAAGGATCCAAGCAAAGAGAGAAAATAATGTGACTAACAATGATAGAGGAAAGATAGTGCATGATTCTTTTAATTTTTTTATTATTGTATTTTATTCAACATGATTGATGCAAAATATAGGTATAATATTTTACAACCAATTATGCATTTATTTATTTAGATACTTTCTTAAATACAATACAAAGGGATCATATTTAAGAGAAAGAGAGAGTGAGTGAGTGAGATGTAGGGGGGATATAGTGGGGGGAGAGACAGGGAGACACAGGAAGGAAGAGAGAGAGGAGGGGGGAGAGAAGAGTAGAGAGGGGGGGGAGAGAGATGGATTTGGAGGGGGAAAGAAAGGGAGGGAATTACAAATAAATTGAGATATAGAGGTCGATAGATAAAGGGAGAGACAAGGGAGAGATGAATATGGAATGTGTGAGAGAGGAGATGAGGGAAGAGAGGGAAAGTGAGAGGGTATAGATAGAGAAATAAGGGGAAGAGAGAGTTAGTGAGATATAGATATGGATGGGGGAGAGAGGGGGAGAGAGAGAAGGAGAGAGGGAGGGAGATAGTGACAGAGTTGGAAGGTGGAGAGTGAAAGAGTGCAATGGGGGGTAGAGACAGTGAGAGGTGGGAGAGAAAGGGGGAGAGGGAGGAAGAGTGAGATGGAGTTGGAAGGGGAAGAAATACATAGATAGAGAGAGGTGGAGAGGGAGAGGGAGTCACAAGTGAGAGATGGTGAGGGAGAGGGAAGAGAGAGAGGGGGGAAGGGGTAAGAGGGAGGGAAGGAAGAGATAGATAGATAGATAGATAGATAGATAGATAGATATGGAGAGAGAGTATGTATGATTGGGGCTGAGATATAAAGACAATGATAGATAGAGATATAGATGGAAGGGGCAAGGAGAGAGAGAGAGCGGGGGTGGAAGATATAGAGAGGGAGAGGAAGAGGGAGAGATATATAGATAACTAGATATGTATAGAGAGAGTGTATGTTTGGAGGTTGATAAAGAGAGATGACGAAGGAGAGGTAGATGAAGATAGAGTTATAGATGGAGGGGCAAAAGGGATGAAGAGGGAGATAAAGAGAGGGAGGGGAGAAGGGAGATATATACGGAGAGAGTGTGTGTGTGTGTATGTGACATGTTTTAGGCGGCTGAGATAGAGAAACATATAAGAAGAGATGGAGGGAGGTATAAATATAAATGGCACATGGAGAGAGGGAAGAAGAGAAAGATAAAGAAAGGGAGGGAGAGGTGGAGAGAGAGAGACAGGGGAGAGAGGGAAAGGGGGAGAAAGAGAAGGAGAGAGGGAGGGAGACATGCATAAAATGGAAGGTGGAGAGAGAGGGAAGAAGAAAGAGACAGAAAAAGACAAATACAAACAAAGAAGATAGGTCTGGAAAGTCATGAATATTTTGGTTTTTCTCTAAAACAAATGTATTGATTTTAGTGTAGTTGTTGATTTCGAATCCTAACTGATTGCTTGCACTAGATGCATTTATTTCAATATAAATGTTGATTTCTAATCCTATTTAATACCTTACACTAGATGCATTGATTTCAATGCATATGTTGATTTCTACTCCTATTTAATTACTTGCACTAGATGCATTGGTTTCATTGTGGATATTGATTTCTAATCGTATTTGATCGCTTGCACTGGATTTATTGATTTCCATTCAGATGTCGAATTCTAATCCTATTTAATACATTACATTAGATACATTGATTTCATTGTATTTGTTGATTTATACTCCTATTTGATTGCTTGCACTAGATGTTTTGTTTTTAGTGTAGATGTTTATTTTTAATCATATTTGATTGTTAGCACTAGATGCATTGATTTCAATGCATATGTTAACTTTTGATTCGATGCGACTAGATGTATGATGTACATTAATTCCAAAGTAATTAGATCAATAGTGTGCATTAGTTTCAATTTAGGCACATCTCTGCCCCCTCCATCTATATCTCTATCTCCCTTGTCTCTCCTTCTTTATATCTCTATATCACCCTCGAAACATACACACACTCTCTCCATATTTATCTATCTATTATTACATTGTCACCTTGCACTCAAAATTCTTATTTCATCATTTTTCATCATTCAAGTTACTTACAGTCTGTCTCATGTCAACAAACTAAGGTAATTAGGCAAACTTAAAATTAAATTGACAGAATTAATCTTAGACATATTTAGCATATCTAAAATGATCAAATTAATTACATGTTCAACAAATTTTATATCACTGTGCACAACTTAAACCAACATAGATTCATCTTAACCCTAGATCTATCAAGCACTGAGAGGGATCAAATTTCTCCAGGTGCAAACATTTATTCAAATTGTACACTAAAAAAAGAGATTTACATATAGAAAGATTTAATCCTTCTTAACACTAGATAAATACCCAATTAAGATAAATCTAAAATGCTTAAATATTAATTAACTTAATTTAATATTAATTTTACATAATAAAAAAAATTAATACGTAACCTACAAAGACTCACAAGAAAATAATTCTCACTCCTCCCAAAACTTTTCTTTAAATATATCATAAATCACGTTGTAGTCATAATTTTTTTTATGTATAAATCAAATTATAGTCATAAACACGTTTAAGAAGTCACCATTAATGTTATTACAACTTTTACGGCCTTAGCAAGGACAATAACACAATGGATTAAATTTGAAGAATAAATATATAACAAAAAATATAATGAGCTATGTATATAATTTTATTATGGTGTTAGCAAGGATAATAACATAATAGAGTGAATTGGAAGAATAAATATAAAAAATATATAATGAGCCAATTGTACATGACAATTAATTTATATATATGTGAAATAGAGAATTATCTCATAAAAGTGTCATAAAATGTTTTGATTATTATTTTAGGAGACCAAACTATATTTAAATTGAATTTTTGAAGGGTCATTAAAAATAAACGAGACCTAATAAAATTGTATTTAAACAAGTTTACACTATGTTGACCTCTCTCATTATATGCATATTCGATTACAGAAGAAAATTCAACATATACTATGGAAGTGGATTAGGAAATGAAATAGGGGTAATCGGGTCAGCACGAGGTCTAGGAGTTGGTGAAGTAACACCAAGGTGCTATTCAATTCTCACTAGTCATCTATCCAACATATATTGTCTACAATGATTGTGTGTCAAGTGATCATGCATATGGTCCAGAATTTGAGTAAGGTCCTTTCTTGAATTATTACTATCCATTTGCCTTTGTCCTAAAAGGAATTTCATTTCGCAATATAGATCTAGGCCATGCATATATTGGTTTTTTATGCTTCATGTCTGCATCAGCTCTTCCTATCGCTATAAAAGAGTATGTTCATGCTATCTTGCTACAAAGGGTGCGCTATTCAACTCCTTAGTTCACATGTACTCTAGGGACAAAAGTCTATAAAATATAACCATGTTCTCTACAACGATTTTTTCTATCGTGGATCATACTTATAGATCATATGAGGCCATGTACCAAAACTCCCATGTCATCATGTGAACTGGCCATGTCACCATCGTATAGCGCCACATGGCACCTCCTTCCGTTGACATGTTGAAACCCTACCTAAGTTTTTGTTGTTGCATGAAAACTTTGGAATTCTATAACTTTCACGTATGAAGTCTGTTTGGGGTTGTTCAAGTTGCATTGGAAAGGTCTTGTCAAGCTCCTTGACATAGCACTATTTTGCCTAGTTTTCAGCACTTTGAATTTGAGGCATTCACATTTGATTAAGCCATAGTTTGAAAGTTGTAATGATGTGTTAAATGGATCGTCCATTGATTAGACCACGTGATTGGTACAATAATATAATAATAGTCCATTGATACGCTAAAACCATACGCCTTATGTAAGCACTGCGTATCAAATTATTTTAATCCAACATATTTGCAAGGGATCAGGGATAACGCTTATGGGCTCCATCCCCAATCTCCTCCTCTCACATTTTTATGTACTAAAATAATTCTGCATCGTGCCATGCCACAGGAGACTGGTGTGAAAAGTTTATATACCTAAGATGTCTTATTGTTAGTTTATGTTGTAAATCTTTGCGTAAACTAGTGGTTTATTTTATATACCTAAGATGTCTTATTGTTAGTTTATGTTGTAAATCTTTGCGTAAACTAGTGGTTTTAGCTTGAATTTCAGAGTAATCAAAGGAGGATTTTAGGGGTATTATTAAACCATTATTATGTAGCAGTGCATAAACGAATTAGTTGCAGAAAATTGGAGGTTCCTCGATGTAATTGGGTTTTCTTAGCTAATATAAAAGGTCACCCATTCGAATTGGACCCATTAATAATCCTATTCTATCACTTTCTTATTATATATTACTCTCTTTCCTTCTTTACAATATTTTAATGTGCTTTGGCTAAACTATTTTGACACTTTAAGCCATTCTAAGTTTAATCATTCCCACTTGAATATTTTTGCAAACCAAGACACTTTTAAGATCTTCAATCACTTTTCCTTCACCATGTTCGCTTCAAAACATCTCTCAACATGTCTATCTAATGTGACCTACCAAAATCTATGGTGTGTTCAATTTGAAGATCCAACATATACATGATGTGCCTTTCCATTGTATGAGGCCACCCAAAAACGATTCTTCTAGTAATCATTGTTTTGTTATATCAATCCATGGTATTGAACAACCACATAGGTTATCATGCATCGAAAATACCAAAAGTTGTTTAAAGCTAAGATATTACATTATGTGAATATTTGCACCAAAATGAACCTTTTGTAACCTAATTCAGAAGATATGTAATTCCTTGCATGCTCATAGAGGTTGTCATGTAGCTTTAACAAAATATTAATAACAAAAAATCATTTATATATGTATCATAAATAAAATATTTCAATACCTACTTTATATAAGATTTTTTATATTAACTTAATATAAAAGTAAAAAGTATAATAGAAAGTAAAATATTTATTATCTTTATTTC
The DNA here is from genome assembly GCA_000404065.3 of Pinus taeda. Taxonomy (NCBI): domain Eukaryota; kingdom Viridiplantae; phylum Streptophyta; class Pinopsida; order Pinales; family Pinaceae; genus Pinus; species Pinus taeda. The sequence goes on along the minus strand of APFE031755844.1, from coordinate 46,199 downwards.
TTTTAATGTTTA
>APFE031755844.1:0-45097 GCA_000404065.3 Pinus taeda | reverse complement strand
AGTGAGGAGTACTTAAAATATATTAATATAGAAAAAAATAATGTAAATAATTTTCGTAAATGAATCATTTATATGTATATTTAACTTTTCTTCATTATCTATGACATTTTTCAGTAAGGAAAAAAGTGTATGTTTTATATTATGTTAAAACAATAGATATATATATGATGAACAGTTCATCCTTAGAAATCTAAGGACATCCACACTATGACTACATGGAGTCATAAATACTCGACATACAAACATCAAGAGCTATATGCTACTAAAAACCAGAAGCATTGAATATATCTTTGTTCTGCACCTTCCGCAATATTTCTTAGATTCACACAAGGGGTTCTAGAATACTAAAATGCGCCTCAGATCATTGACTTGTACTACATATAGCTATATTGAAGTAATATTTATTTTGTCTTTTCTATACAATACCATATTTAAAATTTGTACAAAACTTTTACAAAAAAATACAAAGATTTTCAAGGTACTTATCTGTGCTGATGTTCCTTTTTTTGTAATTTTCTTCATTACACTGTCCTGGCAGCATGATGTTATCTACTTTTGTTACCTCTAATCCCGTTTTAATCAGGATATGCATACCTTCACTTGTGGCTATTAATCCTTTCTTTGACGATCCATCCACGATCTTGTTGTGTTCCCTCCTAATATGTTGAATGAAAGGTTGATGAAGAGTATTCCACAGGCTTCGTATACATCTCAGCCAGCCTTGTACGGAATTTTGTTGAATTTTATTCTTCCCCATAACATGATTAATCATACATCTAGAATCCCCATAAATTTGCATTTGTGGGAAATCCAAAAAATTGTTAAACCATAGTAAACCCCACAAAGCTATTGTTTCTGCTTTCAAACTTGTACCTTCTCCCATATTCCAGTGAATCTTGAACTCTTGTTCTTTTGATAGCTTTATCCAAATACCACACCCACATCTCCCTTCCTGCGCTTCCCCGTCAAAAAACCCTGTTGGGTAATTGACAATCTATAACTTACCCTTTTCTTCCTTCCTTTTTTTCTTAGTACTGTCATTCTAGTTCGATATAAACCAATACTCTATTAATTCAAAGATTATATTTTCTCCCCTTCTATTGGATCGAAAAATCAGTTGATTTCAACCTTTCCAAATCTCCCAGAAGACGACCAAAGTAAGAAAACAACTGCCCTTGTTTTGCGAACTCCACCATTTTAAACATTCCTCAATTGTGTTAAACGGAATGAATGGAATCTCCAACTTGGTGATGAAGTGTTTCCCGATGCATATAGATCTAGGACAATGTAAGAATAAATTTTCCCATGTAAGGTTCTTATTTTGCCAAGTTAACCAAAGAAAAATGATAATTTTTATAGGAATATCAATTTCCTGGAGCTTGTAAAACCAATGATGTTCTACATTCTGTTATGAAACCAGCTCAAGAAAAGATAGAAAAGATAGATCAACACCTTAGAATTCAGCCTCTTCGAGGGGGAAACCTCCTTTACATTACATAAATGAACAATTCTTGGATTGATTCAAATGAAAAGACTCATTCTATATATAGGATCTAAGGGTCATAACAATAATCAGACCCTGACATAACACATCAATAATGTAAGGCAGCAATAATAATAATAGTGGGGCTTCTATGGGCACAATAGTTAACAACAGGGCACTAATATGGGTACAATCAATATAATAAGTGGGTTGTACTAACAAGCAATAAGGGGTTACACTAGTAATTAGGTGGCCTAACATGCCCCCTCTCTTCAAAAGCGTTGTCCTCAACGCTTTGAGTAGTTCTTGATGCTTCTGTATTAAATTCTTGTCCTCCATGTGGAAATCTTCAGTGGGTAATCTTCCCACTTGATGAGATATCTCTGAAATTGATCGATTTTTTGTAGCTGTCGGGTTCTTGTTCTATGACTGCTCCAGGTTCCAATATGATTTTTCCTTCCTCTTCAATTTCTGGCAATATTGTTTGAATTGGGATCTTTTGCAACTTTTGAATAAGTGGCCATACTTCTTCGTCCTTCTTCTATTCGTCCCTTGATTCGTTTATCCAATCTCGTTGGATAATAGAAATAGCACAAAAAAATGCTTCCATATCTTCATCCTTGAAGAGTCTTCCCATATGGTAAGGTCGTCATTTTTTAAGTGCATGTAGTATTGCCAACATTTCCTTCTCATAAAAAGCTTGCTTGAGATGTAGTAGTAAAAATACCCAATCACCTACATCAAAACATTTTTCACTATGATGTTGATCTACCTGTTGTTTCGTTTGATTTTGCACCGAAGTGGAGTTATCCTTTAAAAGTTGGAGAACTTATTGTTGATGCTCGATGTGATCTTTCACTACTTGAACCTTTTTCTTCTTGATATGTCCTTTTATCTCTAGAGTTTGGGGAGTGGTAATTTCTTCCAGTCCTTTACAAGATATGGTCAGATTCATTTCTTGATGCTTGATGTGATCTTTCACTTCTTGAACATTTTTCTTCTTGATATGTCCTTTTGTCTTGATAGTTTGAGGAGTGGTAATTTCGACCAATGAATTACAAGATATGGTTCGATTCATTTCTTCTTTCTTGATGTGATCTTTCACTTCTTGCACTTTTTTCTTCTTGATATGTCCTTCTATCTTGAGAGTTTGAGGAGTGGTAACTCTTGCCAATGCTTTACAAGATATGGTCTGATTCATTTCTTCTTTCGCTGGGGTGGGGTCCTGGCGTATATCCTTTTCTTTTGATGTTTCTTGATCATTTTCTTCCTCCTCTTCATATTCTATGTAAAATAATTTCTTCTTTGCATACTTATGACCTTTAGTGCATTTGCTATCACAATTGTAACAAAGCCCTTTTTCTCTTTTTTCTTCCAATTATTGTGGTGTAACCCTTGTAGGTTGTGAAAGGCTAGGAGAAACAACACTTCTATCTTTATAGTTGTGAGGGGTATGCTTCCTGGTTTCCATAATTTTTCTTTCCACTATGTCACAAAGCCCTTTTACTCTTTCCAATTGTTGTTTCCATGTTAGGCCCCTATACTACTAATGTAACCCCTTATTGTTGTTAGTACAACCCACTTATTATATTGATGTACCCATGTAGATCAACATATTTCTCCATCTGAAGTATTGGATCCTTGACATCAAACCTCCTCATCTTACTTTTTCTTGATTTTAGGAGCACGATCTTGAAATGAATGTAACTCTGTATTTTCAGATCTTTAAGTTTTGAAATTGCGATATGTAGTAGATCTCTGTGTCGTCTTTCCAATGCCACCAGTCTGATCCAAATTGGATTCTCCAAGAAAGCGTTATGTGAAATCTCCCACAGTGACCTGATTATAGACTAGTTCAATAGAGCGAACTTGTACGATGTGACACGAGTCACTGTTTCAACCTTTGGCTCTGAAAAATATATACAAGAAACTAAAATCTGTCTTCTTTCTATAATTTCTGATGAAATTTCAATCCGATGCTCAGAGAGAAAGTTATGACAATTTTCCCCAGGTCACCTCTTTGGAATGTAATTCAGGAGTCTACAAAAAGACCAACTTCCTCAGATCATATCTCCGCAAATATAGCGCAAAAAGCTTTGAAATTCGAACTCGAGATTTAGTGCGATGTCTTCTCAAATGGGTTTTTTTTTAGCTTTTGAAACATCACAGAAAAAACATTATAACAAAAATGCCACGATGACCTGTTTGGAACAGCGAAACCCTAGAATCCAAAGCTCTGATATCAAATGTTATGAAACCAGCTGAAGAAAAGATAGAAAAGATAGATCAATGCCTTAGAATTCAGCCTCTTCGAGGGGGAAACCTCCTTTACATTACATAAATGAACAATTCTTGGATGATTCAAATGAAAAGACCTCATTTCTATATATAGGAGTCTAAGGGGTCATAACATAATCAGAGCTGACATAACAATAATAATGTAAGGGCATAATAATAATAATAGTGGGTTTCTATGGGGCACAATATTAACAATATGGGCACTACATGGGTACATCAATATAATAAGTTGGTTGTACTAACAACAATAAGGGGTGACACTAGTAGTATAGGGGCCTAACACATTATGTAGCTCCCTCAAGCATAATTTAACATAGTAGTCTGCCACCTCAATCTCTCTTGATTTCTTATTTTTACCATCCCAAGTGATGCAGCGCACTTTTCTATCATAACATATCCATGCCTCTTTAAGTAGTTTTACAAACTGTAGCCAATCCAGTTTGTGTTGTCTTGTAAGGTTCAGTTGGCTAGAGTCAAACCAAATTGCAATGTTACCATTTCAATCACCAATCAACTGGCTCAATAAGAAAATACCTTTTCTGTTCAGATGATTTATTAGTTCCATTGTACCAAGTGGAAACTTACCTGCTCCTACAATGTTGTCTTTTCCCAGTATAATACTGTTACCAGAACCAAAAATCCATGAGATGTTCTGGAGGAGAATGTTCTTGACCCTGTTAAAACTGTTCCATATCTGTGAACCACCATTTTTTCCAATTTCACCTTGTCTCATCTAGAAGGAAAAATCCTTATTCTTCATCTACTTAAATCGGATCACCTTCCCCCATATGGCACTATTGTTAATGCCCTGCCATAAGGATTTTAGAGTTAATGACCAACCAAAATTTTTAAGATTTAAAACACCCCAACCACCCAATACTTTTGGGCTAGTAATCTTCTCCAGCTTAACCAAGTGATATTTACAATTCCTTCTAGCACTTGACCAAATATAGTTTTCCATTATGCAAGTCAGTGTATTTATAATCATTTATGGAATACGGAACATGTATGCCCAATAAATTCCCAGCTATGTAAGAACTAACTGAGTGAGGATGATGTGACCCCCCATTGATAAACATCTGAACTCCCATCCCTTAATCTTGGAATAAAATCTTTCCACCAACTACATCGAGTGAACATTTTTATAATTGCCTAGTTTTAGGTGATACCCTAGATATTTCATTCCTAGTTACATGATCCATATAAGATGATGGATTTTTGTTTGTTTTGTACAAGACCTGTGGCTTTACCGAAAGTTTTTAGAATTAATGAAAGTGAATACCATTTAATTCTGTTTAGCATACCCATCAACAGGATATCATCAACAAAGAAGCTATGAGAGAGAGAAACATGATTGTTGATTTTAAGCGCTTCAAATTCACCAATGATCACTACTTTTTTAATTTTCAAACATAATCCATCCATCGCCAATATAAAAAGTAGGGGGGATAAGGAACATCCTTGCCTAAGTTCCCTACCTGCAACAAAAAACTTGGATCGGTATCCATTAGTTATCACAACATAACATACTCTAGTTACACATCCCATAATCCATTTTGCCATATTTGTGGTTATTCCTACTTTGTGCAAGACCAGTCTCAGATAGCCCCAATCTAAACAATGATATGCATTTTTTAGATCTACCTTCATTACTGTTGCATTCATCTTTCCTGATTTAATACTTTGCATACATTCTTGTGCAACAACCACTTCATCATGGATTATTATGTTATTTGGAAAACCATATTGTTCTGGTGAGATGAATTTTGATAAGGATGCTTTTAATATGTTGGAAATTATCTTAGGGATAATCTTGTATGTCACATTGCACAAATATATTGGACGAAAATCAGCAAAGCATTCCGCTACTGATTTTTTTGGAATAAGGGAGATATAGGTTGAGTTTAGATGAGGATGTATGAATCCTTTCCTGCTCAATTCCTCAATAATCTGTAGAAGGTCATCCTGAAAGATGTCTATGAAGTGGAAAAAAAATTCAATAGTCCATCCACCTGGACCTAGACTTTTATCTCCTTCCATAAACATAATAGCCTGGTTCAGTTCTTCCACCGTGACCTCCTTATACAACTCCATATTTTCTTCCTCATTGAAGATTATAGGGTATTCATCAACTGCCCACAACTGTGAATCCGCTTCCTGCACAACTAGTCTTTTATATGATTTTTTGAAATATGGAACTGCCAAAGCTGTAATTTCCAATTGCTTGTTAAAACAGTTTCATTCACCATCACTCATATGCCAAATTGTATTTTGTTTCCTTCTGCAGTTGGGAAAGAAATGGAAGAACTTGGTATTTTTGTCTCCTTATTTAATCCAGATGGCCCTACTTTTCAATCTCCATGTCATCTCTTTAACTTGAAGGATCTTCTTTTTTTCCACTTCAAGAGCATGAATTCTCTCCCTTACTTTGATAGGAAGGGAATGTTTGGCCATTTGGCTATGTAGTGTCTTTAATTCCTCCTCAATATCTGACAGCTCCCTTTTGAGGCTTTCCTTCTTCTTCCGTTCCCAGGATTTTACATCTACTTTAAGGATTCAAAGTCTATTCATAAAAAATTAAGTATACAAGAGTCCTTCCTCTGTATTTCTTCTATCCTGCTAGAATGATCAGATAAGAGAATCGAAATATATATCTTCAAGCCAAACTCTATTAAACTTGAAAGGCATTCCAACTCTTGTATCAGTATTGCCCTAGAAAAGAGTAATTGGATGATGATCTGATACATAATTTTCAATGATGAGAGATATTACAGCGCCCATCTTCTTCACCATGATTTCTTGTACAAGAAATATATCTAGTCTCTTTGCTATATAATTGTTTCCACTTCTTCCATTGTCCCTAGTGGGATCATTTTTAGACAGACAAACATCTATTACGTTGTGGGAGAAAACAATATCGCTTAGCTTTTGTGCCATCTTGCCTACCACCCTAGATTGTCCTCACAACTCCTCAACACCTAGGGCACAATTAAGAGAGAGATTTGTATTAAACAAACTTAAATTATGGTGCACTTCACACACTGTCTATATCCATTTTCCACTCAAAAAAGGTATATAGAGAGAAAAGAGGAATCTATTTCCTCGACAATCGTTAATGATATCATTCATTTATTGTGACTGCTAACTAATTTAGTTGATACATCCTATCAATTGTAAATCCCAACATCTAAATCAAGTAGTAGCTTAATAGATTGATTCTACTCTACAACAACTACTTTTTCCCTTGGTGGCATAATAGTGTTACATATCGAGGCATCTTGTGTGTTCCTCAACCAACTATGTAAGTATCCATGTTGGAATTAAAACAACACAATGTCCATTTCAGAGACAAAATGAGTCATTCCATGATGGGTCAACTAGATAAAGAAACAACTCACAACATCTCCAAAATAGTATTCAAGTGGCTATGGCCATATGCACCAAGGAGGATCAAAATTCATGACAATATGCTAAATCCTACATTGCTATTTCCAATTATGGGCATCGTAACACATATTTTCTTCTTGAGATACCACCACACTAGTCGATAACTCGATCAAAATTTTTACACGTCATATTGATAGATAGTTGTATCTTTGCAATAAATTAAGATAACACCCTTTATTCCATGCAAATGTATGATATACCAAAAAAACACTTAAAATATCCTTTAATTCTAATATAGATATCATAATCGTAGAGAACTTGCAACAAGAAATCATACCTTCAACTTCTCAAGGTATGTATAAGGTTTTATAATAATTTTAGGATTATAAATGGTGATTTGGTCAAAATAAAGCATGGTGATTTTGTAGCAAAAATACATAATCTCATAGCCCATCACGTTGAAAAATATTGCATTAATTACCACATATTTTCCTCTTGCTACTTCATCTCTCTTCCACACAATTATGAAACTAAATAATTCCTAACATAAATGATCACATGTAATAGTTTAAAATTAAATCTTATCTCCCAAAACAATGTGGCTCCACTAAGCTATTCCAATATAATATTACAATTTCCTATCAGATTATACACAATATCATTTCAAATAGAAGGAAAAAAACATACACCATGAAACACTAAGGTTTATGATATTGATTTTTCTCTACCCCACCCATATTACTCCTAAATATCACTTATTAATTAGCATAATTATTATTCATCAAAATTCCCCCATTTTTCCCTACTTTTCTATGTTATTTACAACCTAATGGGTGATTATATCAATAATGTTCCCTCACATAGCCTCTACTACATTTTTTAGACTTTTTATGATTTCATCATAAAGCTTCATTGCTTGCATGTACCAGTTACCATTCACCATGATATTGATATCATTGCTAGTACTTACCTTCCAATTACCTAGCTTATAAACTTTACTAAGTCAAGCACATTTAAATGGAATACTAATTATAACATCTCCATAATGAATTTCACACTTATCTATTGTCTCTCGCTATAGCCCACACATATTTAGTATTACCAAAGAAGATAGGAATGGATGTAGTCTTCTCATAGATGGAAATGCCTTCAGTAGAATTTTAGCAAAATTCTGATATCCTCTATTGTCTATGAAGGATCTCTTGAATCATCTTTAGGCAACTAGGGATTTCACCAAAAGGGATCTGACCTTGAGGAATTATTAGTTCCATATAGATCCATGTGATATATAGATAAAATATGTTCATGACTAGTGCCATTTAGTTTAACAAACTTTTCAACCACATTCATGAAAATTATCAAAGATATTTTCCAACCACATCTCAACACATTTACTGTGAAATTGTGCTATGGGATGCTTATCTTGAACATGAACAAATTATGCCTAAAATGTTTCTTTCTCATAAGGTTCCTATCATACATAATAAATCCTATCTTGGGCACGCTTTTGCCTCCTACTTGGAATTTCATCTTGACTATTTTTATCTTCATTTTGATTCAGCATGAGTTACTACCCTCACATAGTCATGAAGTCCCAATTCCATAGAGACACTAGAAAATTCGTTTGGCCTCGATAACTAGTACAATAAATTAACTTAGCACTTCTCTCACATTACTTGTCCTCCACATGGTCATTCAAATGCAAAATCATTTCATTAGACATGGATAAATTAACATGCATTTTACGATCTCATTGATTTATTCTGTGTGTAACTTGTTCTTACATATCTACATATGTAGAAATCCTTCAGACTAATTGAGATGCATCTTAATTCACTGTATATGCAATTCTAGAACATGGAGGACATCACATTTCCTATTATTTTCAAGAATCTTTCTTAAAAAAATATTATCTATTTGAGAACCTATGACAAAGAATTATATTCCTTAGTCTAGGAATTGAAAAAATGGAGGCATTATATTCTCGATGAGATCATCCTACATAGTGAACAACATCCTTCATTTTTTTCTTAAATTAGCAGTCTAAATTGTAGGAAAAACCACTTTTGAAATGGGTTCCATATATCAAATAATTCATTTATTGATTAAAAAAAGGAGAGGAGGTACTATTAAAATATGAAGGCCTTTCATATTCTAAAAATCCAATGTGTGTTTCATCAAAATTAGAAGCCCTTGTTCCATTTTCATCGTTTATCTTAGTGCTTCATGCTTTGCAAAACATGACCATCATTAACAAAATTCCCTTCTCAAATTTATATCTCCACGATGTTCCACTTTATATTTTAAGTGAAATTTGTGGTCCCCATCCTACATGTTACTTAGTATTCTTCAAGGAATCCCATTCCTCTTCTTATGGTGAGAAAGTTTGATGTCGATGGATATTGGTGGCCATCTGCATCCATTGTCTCACAACACAATTTTTTATTTTGGTGGTTTCTCTAAAATATCTTTTGTTCCTGAAATTTTGAAGCTGCTTTGAGACCCTAAATTTTTTTTTTTAGAGAAGTGGGATATTGTTAGTCATAGAATAAAAAGTGTAGTCGAAAAATTCACTTCATGATTAGGTCTTTATAATGGACTACTGAGCACCCCAAACAAATATTGTATCCCATGTCATGACCTCATAAAGTTGACATTATAACTTACGCTATCAAGGCCCACAAGCCCTTTTGTGCTTCATCCTCTAGGGTTAAGTTTTTGGGTGTTTAGGGTTTTATCATTTCATCTTTATGATAAAAATTCCTTTGAGCCTCATTGTAAGACAATCCATCGAAGGAAGGTAGCCATTGCATCGATAAGTTGTCACCAATCGAGCTAGATTATTTTTGTTATGTATTTATACAATTCTAAAACTTTCCATTTATTAATAAAATTAAAATTTCATTGTACTCTATATATTTTGGTCACAAATATCTATATATATATATATATATATATATATATATATATATATATTCCCCTTATAAATTTGGATTAGTGGTATTAGAGCAGTTTGCTATTTATATTTTTTTCTATGCATGCCATGAATGAAGTTTGGGTAGAAGGAGTTTTGACTCAAAATACTTAAGCCTTTAGAAGACCATTCTTTCTTAATTAGACAACCGCATTAGAAGAAAATTAAAGACAAGGGAGTAAAAGATCTTATTAAACTATTGCTCGAGGAGTCTTTCTAGCTAAAAATTAATGAGATGATGGATAGTTTTTCACAGGTCCTTCGATATATTCCTATATGAAATGTGTCTTTATCAAGTAACCACTTTGGATGCACACCCCCTTCTAGGAATATATTAATTTTGATATTTGTATATTTGAATACCAGATATATGCAAATATTATAATCAAATGATTATCTATGTACTAGAAGGGTGTTTTAAAGTCCATAATATTTTTCGATAGAGAAAATATTATATTTTCACTCCTAAAGGCTACCCTCCATGTCAAGGATTAGTGGGAAGTTTATTGTGAGCAAAGGCCAGAGAGGAATCTGCAATATTTTTGGTCACATTAGCTTGGGACTCTTTGGAAGCTATGAAGACCCATACATGATATGGACCACGATATGGAAAGAGGGTCCAAAAAATGACACATTCACAAATATCTTTCATACATTGCATAGAAATATTCATATAAAAAGATTTGAATGACATTAGGTACATAGATACATAGATACATGTAGAAAAAAATAAAGTTCACGGACATCTCCTCACTTTTGGAAACATACCAATATGTTATCAAAATCAAGATAAAATTGAAACAAAAGAAGCAAGACTTTTGATCTACAAATCCCTCAAAGCCATGGAAAATTTTAGGGGCTAATATTCGAAGGTGGGATTATCTTCCATGATATTTCCCAAAAAAAACATTTACCAACTTCCATTTTTTTCTAAAAATGATTCACCCAAAATTTATAATATAAAATCATTTTACCTTAACAATCACCAACATTATATAGAGACTATATATAAATTAATATAATTTGAATAATTTTATAAAATATATCAATAAAGTTTTTATAGTTTGATTGTTAGGGAGGAGTGAGATTCACCAATGTTTTTGAACTTCAAGATCATTTTCCATCCTTAAAATTTTCCTTGTGAGTCATAGAAAAAGTAGGGAAAGGGCATCCCAAAATCGTAAATTAAGGACATATCTAGGGTAAAGCACCATAGAAAACCCATTTAATTCCCAAACAAACAATGGTAATGGGAAGTTGAACAAAGACACATGAACGCGGTGCAAGATCCAAAAGAGATCCTCTAATAACATCAATGAATATTGTGCATGGAATTCGTTGGTTGCAAAGCAAAAAACCTCAGAGTAAAATGTAGGTTATGACTTTGAGTTAGACCTCGAAAAGGGGAAACATATTGTTGATGCAGAACCTAGTGCCATAGTTGCCAACACCAAGGTCCAAAAAAATGAGCCTAAATATCTAGTTGAACGTGAGTGCCTCTTTCACTCACAACTATGGGTGAAGGGTGCTCCACTACATTAAATTTTTAATAACAAGAGTTAAAAGAACCTCATTTTAGTAGTGATCATTAATAAGTTGCGCCTTCCAACAAAACCATGCCCATAGGAAAACACCATTGGGTGGCTTCTGTAAGGATGATATCTATGTTTCATCCAAAAATGTCACTTTTCATGCAACATCAATCCCTACAAGGATGAGGTATTTTGTTATATTTCTCACTTTGAAGTTTGTCATTTTATTTTAAGCCAACCATACTTGTGGAAATGCCATGTTATATTCGAGTGGGTATACTCAATTGTAGCTTGACCTTTTTATGAATTGTTCGTTAACAATCTGACATCTGATGATGTTACACCCAAAGTGCCACATGCCTAGAACAAGTATGTTGAAGGTCCCCAAGTGCCTTGGGAAAGTGTGCACCCACCAAGTGTGTCCTATGATTACACCCCATGGATGCCTATGCATGAAAGCACATCTATTCTATGTTACAACCCAAAGTTTGGGTTGCTAAACTCCTTGGTTCACATGTACTACAATGACACAAGTCTATAAAAGATAATCATGTCCTCTACAACAATTGTTTCTATAATGGATCATACTTATAAATCATATGAGGGTGGTTGAAAATGGTGTAACTAGGTTCAATCTTCATTAGTATGAAATGTATTCTTGTATATATAAAATGAAAAAGAAAATTTTATTACTATTAGAGCATGGGTTTCATTCTCAAGTTATTTTATTTTATACATCAAACACCCATTGAGTATTTCTAGGGTTTGTCCTAGGTATAAGAGTCATTTTCATATATGGAAGACCATATGGGAACATTGTAAATTGTAAAAGAAAATTTATTTTTCCCTGAAAATGTCAAAATATCTCCAATATCAACTCGGCCTAAGTGAAGAGACATGTCCTCCCTTGTAAGAAGCCTATATAAAATAAGAACACATCCTTAATTTGGATCATTCACTGAATCATCTCTCAGACGAAGAAGGAAGTAGAAGAAGGATTAAAAGGAAATGCAAAGAAGAAGTCGAAGTGTTTGGGTCTCTCTACATTCATTCAGGAATGCGAAGTTAGGGTTTATGCACTAGGGAAGTCTAAAAGTTTGATTTTGGAAATAGGAAGAGAAAGAAACCAAGATAAGGTATCTTTAGGTTTCCTACTAACGCTAATAATCAAATTAAGGCAAGAAAGGTCAAAGGAAGAGCAGCAAGAGGAAGATTGAAATTTCGCAGTAAAGAAAGAATAGTTGTTGCGACATAATTTTTGATTTATTTGGGAGGTTCAAAGAAGACTTTATATTGGAGGGTACTTTTCTGAGTCTACATCATGGTATTCATCAATTGAAAGATCTAAAGCATAAAGAGAGATTTTACGTGTTTTTCCCTCAAAATGAGGGGTTCTGCCGCTAGCTTGGAGCCTACATTTTATGTCTTTATTCTTACTATTTTGGTAGTTTTTTGATGTTTTGAGTGTTGAACTAATAAAGATCAAAGATAATAAGTAAAAATCTAACACAAAAAGTTATCACGTTAAGAGAATTAACATATACATTTCCCTATTGAATTCTCGACATGGAATTATAGCTTTGGTTATCTAAGGGCATCACGAAGATCTCCTCTACAATGATGAAGGTCATCAAAAAGATTACAAGCCATATCCAGAAAAAAAATGAAAGAGATATGTAGTCTCATACTCTCTTAAAGAAGGAATCAATCATAGAAAACTATGAAGGACTCTTCTTAACTCTCTTTGGAACATTTCAAGATGAAGACATATGGGTAATTGATAGCGCTGCTTCAGGACAAATGACTGGTCACTCTCACCAATTGAAGACGTTATCAAAAGTAAAATATACATACTCTATGGAACATGGAGATAACAGGAGTTATCTTGTGAACTGCATTGGATCATCATCTATAAAGCTATAGTATGGAAGCAACATCCACATCAACAAAATTATGTTGTTCAAGGTTTGCACAAAAATGTACTTTCTATTTCAAGCTTAGAATATAAAGGAGATAAAGCAACCTTAGTTGATGGAAAGGTAGTTGTTTAGGAAAAATAATCAAACATAGAAAAAGATAAAGTATTTGGTATCAAATAAGTAAGACTCTAAAGATTAATATCTCATGCAAATCATCCCCTAGTTCAAACAGAGATTAGCCCATGTGAAATTTGGCATCGAAGGTTTTGTCATCTACATTTCAAAATTATTCCAACCCTAAATTATTTTTTTTTCCAAGGAAAAAACAAGAACTTTTTATTAGCAAAATAAAAAGTTGTACAATCTGGTTTAAGCACTTCCTCTGAAGTTTGCCCCCTGGAACTGAATATACAATTCTGGCTGATTCTAATTAGTGCTTTGAGAAATAAAAACATAACAAGATGCATCTGCTCTATCTAGCAACTCTGTCCAGCAGCAACGCAATCCAGCAATGTCTTTTTCCTGCTGGAATGAAATATCATTGCTGATTTTTTGGAAAAGAAAAACAGAAAAAGCCGCTTGCTTTGGAGGGAAAACAGTCCCGTCTAACAGGAACTGAGCGAATGAAACAATTAACGCTGATTTAAAATGACTGAGATTTGAGGAAAACTGTCTAAATCGGCCTGTGATATATCTTTACAAGAGAGAAAAGAAATAGTAACAGCGTCTTTGGAGCCAGTAGAAAAAAGCTAAAACCTGAGAGAAAAACACAAGGATGAGCTGTCTCCCCAATCATATAGGCGGAGCGAATGGTGGCTGCAGTGAAAAGGTTTGGCGCCCCTGTAGGGATTCCTCTATCGCCCATCCGCCCAAATCCTGTTGAAGGCCAGCTTTTGAGAGCTTTTCGGCCTCTTCATTATTTTCCCTGAAGATATGACAAAGCTGAAAACTGATGAAGGACGCCTTTAGTAACAGAATTTCATCTAAAAGAGGCTTTAAAATTTGATTTTGGCATGAAGCAGAGCCATTAACCCAATTGGAGACATTTTGAGAATCACCGAAAACTTGTATAGAAGAAATGCTCCTCTGGAGAAGCCAACATAGCAGAAGGTGTAAAGCAGATAGCTCGGCGTAGTTATTAGTCCCGGGTCCCAATCCAACAGAGGCTTTTAGATGATGTTCGGCAGAAAGATGAATGCTCATGCCTGCGCCGGCCCTATTGTTCTGGGAGGCTCCGTCATAAAAGGCCCAAGGGGAGCCTTCCCTTATGGAGAAAGCCTTATCTCATTTAGGGATGGTTTTTACCTCAGGCACAGGAATAGTGGTATATATTGCTGCACAAGTTGAAGCGGCAACTGAAGATGGGGTGGATTTATCCTGAAAGATGCTATTGTTTCTTGCAATCCATACTCCCCAGAAGAAAATGGGAGGCAAGTTTCTCAGTACTCCATCCGGATGCTTTTGCCACCAGTTTTTCCAAGCCACATCCAGAGGTTCCGGACCCCATTGTGCCTTGATATTGAGCAAACCTGTAAGCTCCTCCCAGATCTTTAACGAAACAGGGCATGAGATAAAAAGGTGTCTAATAGATTCTTCTTCTGATTTACATAAAGGGCATCTACCTGGACCAGAAACGAATCTAGCTTGCAATCTGTCCCAAGTTGGAATTTTACCTTTCAGCATACACCAAAGGAAAATACGGGCTTTTGCCGGACTAGTCAATTTCCATAAGCTTTTAGACCACCATTCTGGGTGATCCCATCCTTTCTGGTTCATTAGGAAAGAGTATCCTTCTTTGGGACAGTATTCTCCTATTTTTCCCAATGCCCAAATCAGTTTGTCAGGGTCAACTTTGAGTCTTACATGTGAGCGATGGAGTTCTTGAATGTAAGAGGCCCATTCATTCTTCCAACAGATATTTAGACCAAGATCTTCATCACTCTTCCAAGCCTGTCCCCATAAAGTAGAGAGGCCCACTTTCTCCGCTTGGTTGAGCGTGACAATTCCTTTGCTGTCAAGGTGTCTTAGGAGACCCGGGGATAGAGCATAAGCTTCGCTACAGCCCACCCACGGGTCCCTTCCAATTCTGATGTGTCTGCCATCTCCAACTTTCCATGCAAGCCCTTGTTCTATTACAGTGAAAGCCTCCAGGGTAGCCTTCCAGATGATAGAATTGTTTTTCTGATTCTTTTGCTGGCTTCTGATCCAATCTTCCAAAGGAGTTGGATCAATGTACTTCCTTTTTACCACCTTTGTCCAGAGGTTCTCCATCAAAATTAACCTCCACCCAGACTTTGCCGCCAAAGACAAACTGAACTCGGGGAGCCTCTTGATTCCCCACCCTCCCCAATCTTTAGGTCTTGCAATCTTATCCCAGGCCACCCATGGAAG
Source organism: Pinus taeda (assembly GCA_000404065.3). Classification (NCBI taxonomy): domain Eukaryota; kingdom Viridiplantae; phylum Streptophyta; class Pinopsida; order Pinales; family Pinaceae; genus Pinus; species Pinus taeda. Next base: position 29,113 of record APFE031755844.1, on the reverse strand, counting down.
AACCGAGGAATCCTTTTCCGCACCTGCCCATAAGAATCTACTACAGATCTTCCTTATCTTTTCCAGCACTCCTTTTGGGACCCAGGTAAGGGCAGCCCAATAAACTGGGATGGCTAACAAGACAGATTTGAGAAGAGTCAATCTGCCTGCTCTGGAAAGCCACCTGAAACTCCAGTGGTTTATTCTAGCTTCTATCTTTGCTATAATCCAATTCCAATCCTCTTTCTTGTAGGCTACTGGCTTTAACCAAAACCCCAAATATTTTAGAGGTGTGTCCAGGGGCTGAAGAGGAAAAGCAAAAAGATTGGAAATTCTTACTTTTTCCCTTCTGTCAAGTTCAGCTGTACAAATTTGAGACTTTCTAGTGTTTATCTGCATTCCGGTAGCTTGCATAAAGAGGTCAAAAATGTTTTTATATTCCTTGATTTCGATAGAAGTACCATTTGTAAAAATCAGAATATCATCGACTAAAAGCAAATGAGAGATAAAGAGGTTGATTGCTACCTCAATACCTTTTACCTTTTCTTGTCTTCTTGCCATATGAATCAATCTGCTCAAACCCTCTGCCACTAACAGGAATAAAAGCGGCGATAAGGGGCATCCTTGCCTGAGACCTCTTTGGCTGTTGAAAAAGGAGGAAGCCGAACCATTGATCAGCACTGCAAAACTGACACTTGAGATACAGCCCATGATCCAGCTGGTGAAAGTGTAATTGAACCCCAGATGAGTCAACAACATTCTCAGGTAAAGCCAATTGACCTGATCAAAGGCTTTTGATAGATCTATTTTTAAAACCGCTCCCTTCTTTTTATCTTGTCTGACACTGTGTATAACCTCCTGCGCTACCCCGATTGCTTCATGGATTTGCCTGCCATCTAGAAACCCAAACTGTTCCATTGAAATGTTCCTAGACAAGATAGGAAAGATTCGAATAGCAATCACTTTTGCTGTGATTTTATAAATACAGTTGCACAAAGAGATCGGTCTGAAATCTTCAAAGGACCCCGGATCATATTTTTTTGGTATGAGTGCGATAAAAGTGGAGTTGAAGGGCCTGTAAACCTCTCCCTTTAGTCTTGATTCTTCTATAACATCAGTGATTTCGGTGCCCAATAAGTCAAAAAAGAAGAGAAACAGTTCAATTGTCCAGCCATCCGGGCCAGGACTTTTGTCTTTTGCCATTAATTTCATTGCTGCTTCAATCTCCTCCTTAGTGACAGGTCTAGAGAGGTCCTCAGCTTCTTCCTCCTCCACATACCTCGGAAAACATTGTGCCGTTCTAAGAACTTCTGCTATAGTGGCCTCCCCTGGCTCAGAAAATATTCTTTCAAAGTGCCTCTTCCCTAAACTGGAAAGATCCGAGAAGGAGCTGACCTCCCTTCCTTCTTCATCCTTGAGACTCCAAATGGTATTTACTGATTTTCTTCCTTTTGCATAATTGTGAAAAAACCTGGTATTCTCATCCCCAGATTTCAGCCATATGGCCCGGCTCTTGATCCTCCATTCTTCTTCCTTGTCTAAAAGAATTTTGTTTTGGCTCTTTTCCAAATGGAGGATTCTGTCTTTTGAAGCTTGTGAGTGATAGCCGTCCTCCTCAGGACTTTCCAGTAACTTCAGTTCCTCCCTAATTTTGAGAAGGTCTTCATTTTGTCTCGTCCTCCTTTCTTTTGCCCAAATAATGGTTGCTTTTTTTAATCTCTTGAGGTTCTCCATGAATAGAAAGCCTTTATCCTCTCTTGCATTTGACCCCGGATGTAACCATGTAACTTTGAAAAGGGCGCTAAAGGAGGGGTCCTGAAGCCATGAGGGGTTGAATTTAAAAGGAGCCGGGGGTTTATGTGGAGGGAAGGCAATGTCCAGAAAGATCGGAAAGTGATCAGAGTTACCAATTTCCTCCACCCACTGTCTGAACATAGGAGCATTAGAAATGAGGGCCTCAGATAGGAGAAAACGGTCTAGTCTCTTTGCTATCCTGTCCTCCCCTACTCTTCTGTTCCTCCAGGTCGGTTTTAGCTTTAAAGGAAGAGGATCTGTGAGGTGATTATCTTCTAGAAGATTGCGAAAGAAATCTGACAATGGATCCTCTCTAGCTGAGGGACCCCAAGTCTCAGCTCTACCTATAGAAAAATTCAGATCACCACCCACAATCAGCATAGAGGCCTGCATAAAAGACTTTGCCATCAGATCCACCCAAAAGGATTCTCTTCCTTGGCACGGACCATAGATGTTTATAATGGTGAAAGAGCGAGGGAAAACAGGAGTAAAGACCTCCATACCCATAACCTGCTTTGTACCCCACTGATTTATTATTTTTATTCTTCCTACTTTGCATCCAATTGCTAGTCCCCCTGAGTGGCCGGATGAGTCAATGGCAGAAAAAATCCAATCCGGTAACAGAGTCTTGAGCATAGCTTCCACCTCAGCACCCTTCCCTAAAGTTTCTTGGAGCAACACAATGTCTGCTTTTGAGTTTTGAATCCAGTCACGCAGGGCCAATTTTTTAGGTTTATTGGCTAAACCTCTACAATTCCAGGAAGACAAGATCATTTGATAACCTGTGCAGGGGTTTGTACCGCTCTAAGAACCCCGGGAATTGACTGTTGTTTTCCATCTGCCACATCCGGCTTTGCTTTCAGCTTTGCCTTTGAAAGGTCTGATTTCCTGCCTCTTTTAATTTTTGCAGTGCTACAGCTAAGAGTTTTACCCAAACCCCCAACAACAGCAGACGATACAGATTTTCCCCCCATCGACCTAAGGTTGTAAGGGCATGGGTTATGAGAAGGAGGGGAAACCAGTGGTGGCCAAGTCTCTTCACTGTTCAGATCGAGGGATGGAGGGGCATCCGAGATAGGATCAATGACATTCTTTTTATTTGTATTTACAGCAATGATTTTTTGACCTGAAAGAGAATGGGAGATAACAGAAGGAGGAATATGCATATCGTTTAAAACTTGCTCAGGATCTTGAAGAGAAATAGGAGGGGAGCCGGAGCGCAAGTCATTTTCCTGATCTCTGATGGGATGAAGATCTTCCACTGCTTCCTTTGCGGCCTCCTCCATTGGAGCCGAGCTCAGAGAGGCAGTTATCTGATTCTGCTCGATGAGAGGATCCTCTTCCCCTGCTGGCTCCTTAGAAATCTGATTCTGCTCGATGAGAGGGTCCTCTTTCATTGCTGGCTCCTTAACTGTTCCTTCAGTCTCCATTTCTTTCGCTCCCCGATCCTCATATCCAGCTCTGTCCTGCGGTTGAGGAGCCCCATTGAAGAAAAAATCTCTAACCACAGGGTTTCTGTGGGATCTTCTCCTCCTTCTGGACAGAGGGCATTCCTTGGCAAGGTGCCCATACTCGTGGCAGATATGACACCGAAAGGGCAGGTGTTCATAATCAAGGAGCTGCTCATAGAGGAACTCTTTATACTCCAGATTTATCGATTGAGGAAGCCCTCCACTAGGATTGAGACTCACAAGGATACGTGCCATTGCCCGGTTCTTCGTTTTCAGGAAGGACATATCGGCCTCCAAGTAGGTACCCAATCTGTTACCAATTTCCTTGAATACCGACTCAGTCCATAAGAAAAACGGGAGGCCCGGAGCTCTTACCCACACTAGAAACACGTCTGTTCTTTCTTTTATAGTGTCGAAGAGGGGACTCCAATGTTTCAGCAGTACCGGAATGTGTCCTATGCTCCAATTGCACTTCAGCACCCATTCTGCATCTCTTTTTTCTCCAAAACGAAGTAAGAACCAGCCTTTGGCCAGAACTTGGGCCTCAAACTTAATAGGTCTTTCCGCAATGAAGACTTGATCGCCCCATGCTTGAATAAATTCAGAAGAGAATTTTTTTCTCCTTGCCCTTCCAACAAGGGTATTCTCTGCTACTCCCAAAGGTTCATCAATGGAGATATCCATACCAAGCACGAGGTTCCCTACCGACTCCTGAGAACCGATCTGTCCTTGAGATTTTCGCTTACCGCCCTTACTCCATGTAGCTTCAAATGGTGCTCTTTTTTCTTCAGCTATTCCTTTCCACGCTTGGTCTTCTTGAGCTATGTTCGTTTGAGGGACTCCCTCCTGCTGAGGCTGTTCCGGGGCTGAGATATTGTAAGTTATAGCCGTGGGGGGAGAGAGGTTTTGGAGCTGTTCATTATACCCCCTCGGGCCACCGACAGAACCGCCCAGCTTTCCCCCATAGCCATCACTTAATATCGGGATCGAATCGACCCTTGGCGCTGAAGGTCTTGATAGAGGAGAAACCCAGTCGCAAACCCTTCCAGATCCAGGACCCGCGGGAGGCCCCAAAGACCCTGTGGCCTCAGAACCCTTTAGAGGAAAAAGCCTGCCAGGTCTTTGGATTTCCTTATACACAGAAAGAGACCCTTCAGATGATGGCCCTTCCTCTTCGACTGCCCTGTTTTCCTGGAAAATACAAAGGTCCTGCTTGCGATGTTTAAAACTTCCCCTTACTGTGCCGCTGCCTTGAACTAAGAACGAGGGATTTGACTCCAGAGAGTACCCCGACTGCTTTGAGTTCTTATAAGCACCAAAGAAATGCTCAACGTTTTGCTCAGTTGGTTCCTTACCCCACATGCAGAGTATATCTTCCAACTCTGGGTCTAAGTCCACCAGCTCACTTGGGCTAACCATTGTTTAATGATGCGATCGCTGACAAACCGACAGCTACAGACAAAAACAGGGTATTACCTTCGCCCGATAGCCTAAGAAACGATAAAAGTAAGAAGATCCGCCGATTTACCCTTCTTGCAACGCCTACGCAGTAAAAAGCTTGTTCTGACTGCCACCGCCAGTTGCCAGTCAAATAGGAATAGGATTCCCACGCCTGCACCAGATCAGAGGCAAGGATTCACCTGCATAGGGTTATCCGTGACCAGAAAAAAGAACCACCTGGGACCCGAAGCTCCAGAACCTGGTCGATTCCGTCTCCGCCATGTTTTCCCGCTCTTGCCGCATTCAAATTTCAGAGCGCCTTGTAGCAGTATTACTTTAGCCATACTTATCTAATCTTTTGTAAGAAAAGGTCTTTCATTTTATACAGGGTAGGTGATTCCTTGAGTTAGAGGAAAGGAATCATAAAGGAAGACTTATGTGCATATATTGTTAATATATTCACAAAAAGAATTTTATTTGCAATTACCCTTTCTTGAAAAATGTCCTCCAACCAAATTTCTAATGGATCGTAAAAGTATGGATGAATATTCATTAGAGAGTGAAGGAGATTAAATGGAAGAATGGATGAACAAAAGTTAATGTTATGTACATAAGTGAAATTATGAACTGAATCATCCAAATGACCTTGAAATGAATTCTTAAGGGGATCATTGGATGAGTGAGGTGATTGGCAGAATGATGAATTTATATTATCAAGTGTTTGAAAAAATAAGTGTTGATTAATTCGATTCTGAAGTCTATGCACTTTTAATGATACACTTGACAAGTATTTAATGTTCATTTCTGTGGACTGCCAACCATTAGTATTTTCCCTATGGTTAAATGATAATTGAGACTGATTCAAAAAAATTTCCTTCCCACGAGTTTCAATTTGAATGATATAATCATTAACAGTGTAAACATCAACTTGTGAAACTGATAGAGATTGAAAATCAAGATCAAAGATAAGAAGTTTAGAATCGAAAATGGGACGGGAAAAGTCATTACAATTTGATGCAGTTTCAAAATGAAATTCTTCATTGGTAACATTGGTAAAAGGAAAATATTCATTTTGAAATATACATGAGATATGAGAGATATGAAAAATTGATTTAATTATTTCATCTTTTGCATAACTATGACGAATAAATTGACTAAAATTCTGCTTTGGAAAACATTTAGATCCATAAAAATCATTAAATTCAAATTTAAGAAAATTCTCAAAATCATGAAAATTGTAGTCTCTTGATAATACATTACCCTGATTAAATTTGTGTGATGGTTCATTACTAATGATTTCGAAAGTAATTCCTTTGTCTTCTTTAAAATTGTATGCGCCAAAAGGAATCAATAATGATTTAGCAAAAGAAACGTTTTTGCAGAATAAATCTCGGTAAAGGTAGAAATAATTGTTTGAGGAGATGAACTTAAAATATTCTTTATCTGAACATGTTTCATGCTCATCTAAACCACTTTGAGATTCATGCTTTTGTAAAACAACTTCATTTTTCTAAGAATGAATTCGTAATTGAGTCTGGTCAATAGCATGAGATAAATCAAAAGTATCATTTGTACAATGCACATCATTTTCATTAATAATTTCCACTTTTTGATTTGCTCAATTAATATTAATAGTGGATTCATTTAAATCATCAACAATATTATCAAGTGGAAGATTAAGATCAACAATAGGATGTAGATATATGCATTGCTGAGATTTATCGTCTATAGATTGTGCATTATTAATTTGATTTAATTCAGACGTTCTATTTAGAATGGATGGATCTTCAATTACCAATACCTTTTCCTCACATGGAGAAGGAAGAGAAAGGGCTTCTTCTAACCATTCTATAAATTTGTCATTCGTAGGTTCATCTTCATAATCAAATTTTAAACATACCAATTTGAATCTGAGAGTGAAATCAACTAAGTCTTTGTTTTCTAACTTTCTTAAATTTTCAATTTTTTCACATACTTGATCATGATTACAATTTGCAAATGTATGAAGGAATATTGATGCGTACTCATCCCAACTGTGGATCGAGGCAACCAGGAGCAATTCACACCAATGTTTAGCAACTCCTGTAAGAGTCATGGTAAAAATCCTACATAAGATAAGTTCATCAAGATAAATATTTGAATCAGAAAAATCTAAAGAAAATTCAAGAATATGTTCAAATGCAGAGGTAATACCTTCATCAAGCGTTTTGTGATTTCGATCGGAATGTTAGAATTCAAGGGTTGAGGGATACAACTCCAAACAAAAGGTTTAGTATGAGTCATCTAGAAAAATCAGAATTTATTATTCAAGACTCAACAAATACACTTTTCGAAGCCCTCCTTCTAGCACCAAAAATGTTGAGGGCCAAAAATGTCTGCCTCAACATTGGGGGATAACCACCCAGTTAGGGACTTGAATATCGTCCCTTATCTATTTGGATTAGTGGCTCTGACTGGTTTAACTAGGTCCAGTTACCTTCTCTCAATCTCCGATGACTTAAAATATGAATTTCATTCATCACTAGAGAAGAGACATCAGATCAACCCTCTTGCTGATTAGGCAAGAAAGTGATCATTAAGCTAATTTGGGGCTCAACTAAGTCATGACTATGTTATGACTTAAAATTAACCTAAATTATTCTAATCTAACTAACTCTATGGTATTAAGTTAATATTAATTGTTAATCCTATATGATACTATGATAATGTTATTCCTATGAAACTTGTTAATTTAATTCTATTTATTGATCCTAAAGTAACAAACTATCATTAACGTCTTGTTAGGTACTAAAATACTCCTATTTATCTCATATGCCAAATCTAAACTAAGATATCATATGATATTATACTAATTAACTAACTATACTATATAAATAAATATATCTTATACTATAATATATCCTAAATATTACTAATGTAGTTCTAACAATAAAACTAAATATCTAATCTAGTTTATTACAAGATTATAATATATCTATGATAAAATATAAAATAAATGTTAATTAAACTAAATGATGTTATTATTATTCTAAGGAAACATTTAATAAGATCTAATTAAATACACTACCTAAGTAAAATTAAAATCATTCTAATTCTTTTAGGTTAATATTATTTATTCAAAGTTAATATTAGAAAACTAATTAATAATTAGTATGCTAAAGTTAACTCTAAAAAAGGAAAGAAAAGTAATTTCAAATTTTAAGTGTTATTGATTAAAAATAAATGAATTAATATACAATATATTACATTAATCCTCATGATTGATTTTTTTAATGTTTTGAATAAAGATTAAAATCAATCAAGAAGTTTGACTAATATAAGGGCTCAATCATGCCACTAAGGACTAGGATGTTTGCCTCTAAAGAAAGAGGACTTTATATAGAATTAATTTACAAATCCAAAACTAATTTAAAACGAAAATCTTATCTCGAACTAGAATGGGATAACCCTCTTGTTGTGGAGGTAAATCCCCTCTGCGGACAAAGGTGATCCCACTAGCCTAAATGGGGTCTAGCAACAATCAAACAACGCTAACACGCAAGTTCCTAATTGCAAATTAAAGACCGATGATGAGGGCCTGCCTCGAATCCGACACTAGTATTTGTAGAAGAGTCGTCGCTCCCATTCTTTCCCTCCAGCTGGTCACAAACCCCACGATCCTCGTGAACGGACACCTGCACATGCAAAGAACGATACAAATACAAGCATAAAATCCAATAGATGCAACTATATATCAGTCAGAAAGGATATAACTCAAACATCATTATAAAGAATATAAGAGTGGAACCATAATGATAGTCGTCTATTATTATTTATAAACAAAGAAGAATACAACCAAGTTCTAACGTCAAATCCTCCTTTGGTTGGGTGATCAGCAACACATGCCTTGCAAAGCTTGTTGGGAATGGGGAACAAGCCTCTCTCTCCTTGGTTACTTGGACAAGAATATCCTCATTTAAGATTTAGCCTTATGGGGATGAAGAATGCCTCTTGCAACATGAGCTTAGCAATTCTCAGACTTTGGGACTTAGAATTTGGAGCTTGAAGAGTAGAATTACTAACTAGCTTGTCAAAGGCAAAAGGACAAACTTATATAGAGAAAGGAGAAGGAGTTAGGATCATCCACAAGATTCATGGGATTGGCCTTATTATTAAGAAACTTCCTTGAGAGGTGGAGAACTACTTCCCTTCTATGGAGATTCGAAACCTAACTGAACTAACTCAAACTGGAATCAGTTCATGAATAGGTTAAGAAGAACCTTCGCAAGTTGGTTTGTTAAAAAATTTACCCAACTGGGCTGGCGCGAGTGCAACTCTGAGACAGAGCGCCAGCTGGTGTGCCCTCTTTGAAGGATTTCCCCCATTGGCACAAGTGAAACACTGTGGAACAACGCCAATAGAAAAAGGGCTACTTTTATGGGTATTTTGTAGAAGGTGTCTTCAGAGCATATGAAGTACATACTCAAGGGGATACAATGCAAGTGTTTTCAAGTTATGTCACTTCTCACAGGTCCCGGAATAAGTCCTCCAATGTGCGGTAGAGGCGATCCCACTAGCCTAAATGGGGTCGAGCAACAATCAAGCAACGCTAACACGCAGGTTCCTAATTGCAAATTAAAGACCAATGATGAGGGCCTACCTCGAATCCGACGCTAGTATTTGTAGAAGAGTTGTCGCTCACGTTCTTTCGCTCGGGCTGGTCACAATCCCCACGATCCTCGTGAACGGACACCTGCACATGCAAAGAACAACACAAATACAAGCATAAAATCCAATAGATGCAGCTCTATATCAGTCAAAAAGGATATAACTCAAACATCATTATAAAGACAATAAGAGTGGAACCATAATGATAGTCGTCTATTATCATTGATAAACAAAGAAGAATACAACCAAGTTCTGACGTCAAATCCTCCTTTGGCTGGGTGATCAGCAACACATGCCTTGCAAATCTTGTTGGGAATGGGGAACAAGCCTCTCTCTCCTTGGTTACTTGGACAAGAATCTCCTCATTTAAGATTTAGCCTTAGGGGGATGAAGAAGGCCTCTTGTAGCATGAGCTTAGCAATTCTCTGACTTTGGGACTTAGAATTTGGAGCTTGAAGAGTAGAATTACTAACTAGCTTGTGAAAGGCAAAAGGACAAACTTATATAGAGAAAGGAGGAGGAGTTAGGATCATCCACAAGATTCATGGGATTGGCCTTATCATTAAGAAGCTTCCTTGAGAGGTGGAGAACTACTTCCCTTCTATGGAGATTTGAAGCCCAACTGAACTAACTCAAACTGGAATCAGTTCATGAATAGGTTAAGAAGAACCTTCGCAAGTTGGTCTGTTAAAAACTTTACCCAATTGGGCTGGCGCGAGTGTGACTCTGAGACAGAGTGCTAGCTGGTGTGCCCTCTTTGAAGGATTTCCCCCATTGGCGTGAGTGATACACTATGGAATAGCGCCAATGGAAAAAGGGCTACTTTTATGGGTATTTTGCAGAAGGTGTCTTTAGGGCATATGAAGTACATACTCAAGGGGATACAATGCAAGTGTTATCAGGTTATCTCACTTCTCACAGGTCCCGGAATAAGTCCTCCAATGTGCGGTAGAAGGGGTAACAGGGACGGTGACAAATTACTGTGTAACAGATGCCCCCTAAAGCATGACGCCCAAGAGAGAGAGAGGGGTGAAATTCTTTACAAGAACATGGCCAACTGAAAACACTGCCACCGGAGAACCTGCATATGAAGTACAACTGATATCTCAGGTACATGATGTATGTGGTATGGGTGCAACCATCCATAGCAGAGTACATAAAAATCCAGATCCAAGGTATGGGCGCAGCCATCCAGTAAGGATCGATAAGTAGACTCAGGCATGGTCACAACCATCTAGTGAATGAGTCATGTAATGATCATAATAATCCACAAAATCGCAACCTGGATCTCAACAGACAAAATACAGGGTCTTACGCTCCATCTAGACCCAAACAAAGTACAAGTTCAAGCATGCGAATATGGGAGTCGAGGTCGAACATGCAGGAACATCATCTGATTACCAGTCAATAATGAAAACTGTTAACAGACGTGAGAGGTACCACCAATAATGACAATGGTCCTCAAGGTACTATAGGTACAATCTATGGTGTGCAAATCAGTGATCCGGCGTCGAACACCCGTAGAATCATTCGATTGGAAGCCAATGATGAAAACCTCGTGTCGAGCACGAAGAACCTGCCATTGAGGCATGCAGGCTCCAAGGCACCTGAAGGGAGTCTCTAAGTCAACTTCCTGGATAATGAGCTGAGGTCGACAGGAAGCGACCTTGATTGAAGATGGGCCATATTGTTTCCCACATCATCGACACGAGACAGAGAAGGATAAAATGTTTTGTGTGAGGTATCAGAGGGAGGTTGAGTATTCTGCAGATGTCAACTTCTCTTGAACATATTGGCGGCACGACAACAGACTTGGCAGTATTTGACATCAAATGATCAAGGGTCATGGTGACAGGGCAATGAGCAGATGAGAGGTCAAATAGGATACCAAAACCCATGGAGGCAAGTGTAAAAACAAGATGAGATGTCCCCACCCAGACACAAGTGCAAACAAGTGCCATGTTGAAGAGTGACATACTGCCAACATGACAATAATTGTGGTTCCATTTTCCCCACCATTTCTAGTGAGTACCCCTGTTATTTTTGGATGACAAGCTTGACAGGGATAGAATATGCTTGAGAGGCATCATTTCCATGGAATCCGATGTCATTAAGTTTTAACGAGTCTGACAAAGGAAGAACTCGGCGTCTTTTCATGTTTAGAGAGTTTGAAAAGACAGCAGAAAAGGAAACTCCAGGGGTGTCCCTTTTCGTAAAGATATGTCTCTCGAGCCCGAAAAAGTATAAAACAATGCTCAAAAGAACCGCCCGACCATTACGACCGAGGAGTTCTTTTCATGGGTAGTGATTTGGATCTGAAAAAGTAAAAAAGTGATCGAAACCACGTCGCTTCATAACCGTTAACGAACCTGAAACGACAAAGGTCCGACAATCTTTTCGTTTTTTACACAGTCAGAAAAAGGGTTTAAAGACAACTGCCTCTCCTTTACATTTAACGAGTCGAGAGGACCAACTCGGCATTCTTTTCACGTTTAGATAGTCAGAAAAGAGCAAAAAGGTGACTCCAAAGTGACTTTTTTGTGTATTTATCAAGTCCGAAAAAGTATAAAATACAACTCATTTCGTCACCTAAGCCGCACAAACACCTGTCGCTACACAAGAAACTAGTGTAAAATCCATTTTCGACACAAATATACATTAAAATATTCATAAAATGACTTTTAAAACTTATTTAAGGGTCAAAAAGTTATAAAATAGGTGAAAATGGTAAAAACAAGAATTACTTTTCACTTTTACCTTTTGAGAGTGGAATTAGGGCTTTTGGTGTGCGATCTTCAAGTGACGATTGCAAAAAATCCAATTGACCATTCGGAGCACCATTAGTGCCAGGTAAGAGGTCTCTTCCCCCACTCCATTTTCATCTGTTTCAAATTTCCTTTAGGTCGTTTTATCATCCTCCATAGAGGGGATTTCAAAAATGGGGGTTGCGCCCATTGGCGTGGGTTTCAGGCACAGACCTGTGCCAATGGCGCAACTTTCCCTAAAGGCTCACGCCCATGGGCGTGACTATTTTAGAAACAGTCGCACCAACGGCTGCACGAGTTTTTTGCTAGATTTTTAACAATTTTAAACCATATTTCTTTGCATTTTAAATTCCACAAGGGACTAATTTAGTGTTTTGGGCTTGTGATTGCAAGGAAATACGCGAAAATGGTAATCGTATGGAAGGAACGAGAACATGACCAAGTGGACACATTGGCCTTAGCGGATGAGGACTATATGGAAGCTCTCAGAGCTTGCGGGCTCAAGAAATATTTCCTACTGTCCTATCTATGAGCTCAGCCAGAGCTCTTGCAGTATCTAATCAATTTATGGGACGTACAGGAACAGGTGTTCCAGATACGGGACCAAGTATTGGAATTAGATGTATCTGATGTCTAATTCCTCACTGGATTGTTGTGAAGAGGGCCGGTGCCTCGATTGACTGGTAGCAGGCCATCTAGGGAGAAGATGGAAGAGGTGAAGGCTCGAGTTTGCCCAGGGGCAAGAAATGGGTCAGGAAACTCGAAAGTGGATATCCCCACTATCTAGGACCTGACACTCAGAGCTTTGCTATTCACCATCACACGAGCTGCGGGGGCACAGGAGCCCCAGAGTGCCTTAGCCCGACAATCTTCAATTGGGCGTCAGCTGTGACAACCAATATGAAGAGGCACCTGACAAAGGCCAAGTGCGGAAAACTGCAACAGTTCTAGTATGGCTCCATCTTGGTGACGTTCTTCTTGGAACGTGTGCCAATCTTCCAGGGCCAAGGGGCCTATTCTCTTGACCCGGCACCTCGAGAGCCGAGGATGGCTCGATGGGCGGCACTGATGCCGAGAGGGGGTGGCGGTCAGCAGATGTCGTTCAGACCTGAGTTTTTCGGGTGGCTTCGCCGCCAACTGATTGTGGTGGAGGACTGACCGTATGCGGGAACAGACTTCACCAGAGACCCTGACTTCCCTCTGCCGGAGGGAGAGGACTGGGACGAGGAGATTGGTATGATCTCATTTTTTGATTTTGTGTTTTTATGATTTTTTTTCTTTGTGTTAATACATGCTTTCTCTAATGACATTTATATGCATATGCAGATGTTGGCCTGGAGCGTCCAGCTAGCATGTCTCCCATTGCGAGGAGACACCAAACAGCAGCAGCGAATCCTCAAGAGGAGGGTGGTGACAGAGGGGAGCTTATTCAGAACCTTGAGGCTATCACTCGAGGGATTCCTGATTACGCTCGGCTAGCGGATGTCCTACTAGCGTACTAGAGGCACACGGTGGGAGTGCCGACTCGCATCCACCGACTCCTGAGACATTTAGTGCGAGCGGTGACGTGCTACCATGAACACCACCAGGACTAGATATCTAGGCTTTCTTTTCCATGCATATTTTTTGAGAGACATGTTGTCTCCGAATGTACTCAGATAAACATGTATTATTTTTTGATGATGCACGCAGTGAAAACACTTGGACACACACATATATATATACATATGTTTTATGGTTTATTGTGTTTTATGCTTCTTATGTTATTTTTCAATTACATGTTATGCAAATGCTTGTCCAACACATAATTAGCTAATGCATCGATTAACGTATTGAGTCGTCTTGGAATATGTTGATAAGTAATGAAATCAAAATCCCTTTCTAACAACTTAACATGTAAATACAACCTTAAAATCCGATGGTCCCTGATGGAATAATGCCCGTTGAGCTAGTCGATGACAAGCTGAGAGTCCAAGTTCACAACCAATGTTCGAATGCTGAGGTTAATCGCCTTAGCTAATAATTTGATCACAGCACTATACTCAGCAACATTGTTCATTGTACAACCTAGACAAACCCCTTGAATGTCTACTAACTCACCATGAGGATCGTAGATCACCCATGCCGTAGAGGAAAAACTGCGTGTATTGCGGGAGGCACCATCAGCGAAACCAACATAAGGCAATCCAGACATCTGTGTAAGAAGAAAAAAGACACAATAAGCGGCAATCGCACCAACACACCAAGACAAAAACATGAAAACATGCACACACAACACACTTGCTGAAAGCACATGTATATACAAAAAAGAGAGTTTCTGGACTCATGCATAATATTTTTTCAAATAAAGCCCATTTCGGGGCTTATCCAGGGGATTCCCTTCGTAATCAATAAGCTCGTAGGCCCCTTTTTGCAAAACTCTTTTCACAATGTAGGGCCCGTGCCACATGGGCTCGAATTTTCCTGCCCCCAACTTATCGTTAGCTTGATCGTAGAGTAGGAGCAACTCTCCCTCAACGAAAGAGCGAGGATGAACAATGGTATCAAAGTGAATTTTCACTCGCTTCTTCAGTGCTTCAATAGCTAAGGAGGCTAGTCGATGAGTCTCATCTAGCTGTTCCAAGTAAAGAAGGCACTCTTCTACTGGAATAGTATCAGGGAGAAATTCGACGGCTAAATTTAACGAAGGAATCTCACACTCAATAGGAAGGGTAGCCTCCAATCCATAAACCAACTGAAAGGGAGTGAAACAGGTGGCATCCTTCACTGAGGTTCAGTAGGCCCACAAAGCAGAGAACAACATCAAATGCCAGTTGGACTTATGCATGCCAACGATTCGTTGAAGCATCGTAACCAAGACCTTGTTGACGGCTTCTACTTGACCATTGGCGTGAGGATAGTATGGAGTCGAACTATCATGCTGTAGGCCCAACTGGGTTGTAAGCTCGGTCATCATGTGATTACGAAAATGATTTCCGTGATCAGTGACGATGGCTTGGGGGACTCTGAACCGCGATATAACATGGTTGAACAAAAACTGCGCCGCGGTGTGACCATCTTCAAACAATGTAGGCATCGCCTCGGCCCATGGCCCATTTCGTGAAATAATCAACATCAACGATGATGTACCCATGCCCCCGACCAAGCGAGGGTTACAGGTCATATAATCGATGCCCCATTTGGCGAAAGGACCGACGGTAACAACGGGGTGCAGTGGAGCAGGGGGCGCATGCATCTTCCATTGGTAAATTTGGCACTCATGATAGGAGCGGACGGCAAGAATACAATCCTTGAAAATAGAGGGCCAAAAGTAACCAGCACGAAGGATTTTTTGTGCAGTGGCATAGCTAGACATACCGCCACAAGCACTAGATTGGCAGTCATTTAAAACTCTCTCTGCTTCTTCAAGAGTTAAGCATCGGTGGAGAATAGAATCAACGCCGAGATGGTACAGGGTGTCCCCAACGATGTGATAAGGTTGGGCATGATGGCGGATCCATCGGCAAGCATCCTTAGATGTCTCAGGACGGAAAGAGGACGTCTGTAAGTAGACAATGATATCGTCGTACCAGGGATCAAGGGTGCTGATGAGGAAGAGAGTTTCGTTCGGAATGGAATCCTCTAACTGAGAGGAGGCAGTATGGGATGGCAAAGAACACAACAATTCAGTGAAGACAAGCGATTTCTTAGACTTGGCAGTAGTGAATTCCAAGCTGAACCCTTGGAGGATGACTATCCACTTCGAATACTTGCCCCCCAGCAGCTGACGTGACAAGATGTATGTCATTGGGTTGCAATCAGAGATCACTGTCGTAGTACGCAACAAGATGTAATGACGAAAATGTTGGACGGCACAAACAGCTGCCAGTGCCAACTTCTCGACATAAGCATATCGAGATTCCATATCTAACAAATTGCATCTAAGATAATAAATGACATGTTCAGTGCCATCATCGTCATCCTGAACAAGAACCATGCCAATGGTGGTATCAGCAGCGGCCGGATACAACGTGTAATCGCGATGGTAATTTGGAGGACGCAACAAAGGAGCGAAAACAAGAAGAGTTTTAAGATGTTTGAAAGACTCTTGAGCTATGGCATCCCATCGAAATGGGGTGTCGCGCTTCAGTAACTGCGTAAAACCTTTTGTCACCTCGGCATAATTTGAGATGAATCGTCGTAAAAAGTTTGCATTACCCTGCAAGCTCTACAATTGCCACAAAGAAGAAGGGGGAGGAAGATTCAAAATGGCCTCGACTTTAAGGGGATCCAAACGGATACCCTCTCGGGAGACGATAAACCCGAGAAGTCTACCTGACTCCACGCAGAAGACACACTTATGCGGGTTGAGCCGAATATGGTAGTGTCGATAGCGGAGAAAAATTTCACGGAGATGTGTCAGATGGTCTTGGCGTTTAGTTGAACGAGCGGGAAGGTCATCTAGGTAAGGCTGCACGATGTGCCGAATATCATGAAAATCATAAGACATCGCGCGTTGGAAGGTGGCGCCGACATTTTTGAGACCGAAAGGGAGCTTTTTATAAGTGAAAGTGCCCCACGGACAGATAAAGGTCGTCTTGTGTTGAGCAGCTGGTGCGATATTAATCTGGTTATATCCAGAGAAGCCATCCATAAACTAATATATCTCAATCCCAGCACACTCATCAATGAGCTAGTCAATGAAGGGTGTGGGGTAGTTATCTTTTGGACAGGCTCGATTAATATCACGATAATCGACATAGACTCGGATAGTACCTTACTTTTTATCCACAGGGCCGATGTTAGAGACCCAATCTGTGAGTGGGATAGGGTAGATGAAGCTAGCTTTAAGAAGCTTTTCGACTTCCGCTTTAATCGCCACAGCCTTTCAGGGGTGCATAGGGCGTAAACGCTGATGAACAGGTTTAGCTCCTAGATACATAGGTATCTCATGCACTACGATGCTTGGATCAAAGCCGGGCATCCCTTCGTAAGACCAGGCAAATACGTCACGAAACTCGTGAAAAAGACCTATATAGAGTTGAATTTCCTTAGAAGTGCAAGTGACTCCGATGTAGATGTGCTCGACAATCCCTGGTTTGACAGAGATGTCGATAGGTTGAGTCTACGTAATGTATCCCAAATTCCCTTCAGAGGACACTTGATATACTTGAATGGGTGTCTGAAGGGGTTGTGAAGGGAGATAAGGAGCGAACTACTCGAGACAAGCTAACATTTCTCGAAGGGTAGGGAGAAATGAGGAATGGTGGTGAAGATTGAACTAAGGGGGTTCCTCAAGAGACATGGTCTCTATAATGGCTTCATCGGAAGGAAATATTTCCTTTAATGGATCCGAAGAAGCACAATCTCCAAGCCAAGGGGAATAGTCGTATGAGTCAAGAGCTCCGCTTAAAGAAGCAGATTCAGCAGGAGGAGCCAATACAGCAGCAATTTCGATGTAGTTGAGCTCAGCAGGACTCAACGACATCTCCTCGCCCCACGATTTTATCTAGTCAATGGGGGGGAGGACCCAAGGATCAGAACGAATTGAAATCATACTGATAGAGGCGAGGTTTGGAGGTGGGAGTGAAAAGACACCCATGAGGGTAGGATCTTTGAAGAGCCCGGCTCCCACACTCTCTAAGGGAAAGGAGGTATGCTCCATGAAAGTCACATTGCCTTCGAAAGAAGAAGCGAATAAGGAGAGCTGGTCTACCGTGACAATTTTCCCCTGATGAGGGAAATGAATGACACAAAAGAGGGATGAAGCCACGACATGCATGGCATATGTCCAGCTCCGACCCAAAAGGAGGTTGTAAGTAAGATTTGCTTCAACAACCTCAACTTCCACTTCAACGGTCTTCCCTTCCAAAGTAATCGGAAATCATTGGAGGATACCGTAGGGGCAGGATTCTCTCCCATCAAAGGCTTCCAGGGTCATGGGAAACTGACTCAAAGTCGGAGACCCGATCGCCTTCCAACAAGCAACAGACATAATGCAAGTTGACACGCCTTCATCAATAACTGTACGATGAATCGTTTTCAAATTGATGATGACTTGAATGAGGAAGGCAATCTGATGAGGCATTCTTGGCACATGGCTCTTGAGATCAAAGGTGACCAAATTCAAGTCGGCAGGGTCGATGCCACCGATGGCTGATAGCAGGGACTTCCTCTAGAGGGGGGGCAGCTCTGGAGAACTTCTAAAGTGGACATAGCCGATGGAGCCTGAGCTAAGTCCTGAACGATGCTATAGTGCTGGGCGGCACGAGCATTTGGGTTGTAAGATGATCTTTGGAGTACACCTTTAGGAGGCGGTCGGATGGGCGTCTCAGTGCTAGCTCTCTCGATGTGGAGCAGACCAAAACTGGATGGAGGAGTGCTTGAGGGGACCTCAGGCTCCTTCCCGGAGGATGACGGATATTCCTTTGCTCGAGTCGTAACATGAACGGGAATGGTTCTAGCCATGAACACTTGGGAACCAAAGGGAGAAGAAGATGAGGATGGATCGGCCACCATTTGGGTTTGCTGTGAGGGGAAAGGTTCTTTCAGAACCGCAAGAATCCCAGGAGCACCTTTCAATAAATGACTAACTTCGGACCACCTTGGACAGTCTTTTGTATAGTGATCCTCGTCACAGATAAGACAAGGATACTTCAGTTTACATTTGGCTCCTTCCTCGGGTGGAGGTTTGGAGGAGTCATGTTTGGGTTACTCATGTTTATTCTTCACTTTCCCCTTTTTCTTTCCTTTCGAGGCTTTATCCGCCTTGGTGGACTGGACGACATTGACCTCGGAAGTACTTCCAAAATTAGATACACCCTGAGAAGTGTTTTCGTTTGAAGCATTCGATTTTTTCTTCCCAGGGTTTGAGGATGATTTCTTCAACGACGGATTTATAGAGCCAATAACACCGTCAACGGACGGCTTTGGCAAAGCTTTGGATGTACCGTGTCTCGGGGCATCAGGGAAATACTCATATAAGGTACCTGAATGAGAATAAACTAAGTCAAGGTACTGAGCACGCGCAATAGCTTGCTCTTCAGTTACACAAGCTCCCATGGCAATGTCTCGTGCGATTTTAGGGACAAAGGAGGTCGTGAACCAATCGGTTAGGAGTTGATCAGGAATCCAGAACTTGATCAACCGACGACGTTGTCTCCATTCATGTATATGATCAGAGATGTGCGTGGCCGTGTCCTGTTTGAGAGACGTGAGGAGATGTGTCCCTGTCTCATACCGAATGGGTAACTGGAAATGAGTTAGAAATGCCATTGCCAACGAATTGAAATCTTGAAAGGATGCACGAGTCAACTCAATGTACCACTTAGCAGCCGAATCGATGAGAGTCCTTTGGAACAAGCGGAGCTGGATTGAATCATCAAGCCATGAATTTGATGAACACTAGAGGTGATCAGTCATAACATGGGCCTGAGGATCTTCTCCAGCCTTGCCATCGAATTTGGGACAATCGTTGGGTATCTTAGTTGGAACTGGTGGCCAGAATGGATTATGCAGGATAGGATCATTAGTTAATTTAGATACATCTGGGAGTTCCAACATTGCTAAGAATGGTAACTGAGGATTGAAGGACATCTGTAGCTGTGGATACAAGGTAGTTCCAGAGTTCCAACCAGTTTCTGGTTGCCCCCATTGACTTTGTCTGGACGGACCAGGCCCATAAGGGTTTTATCCGTAGGGATTCTGTCCATAGGGGTTATAGCCATAACTAGACGGTTAACCCTGGATCTACCCCACAACACCCCATTGATTACCAACCTGTCCTATAGGAGCAACATACTGTTGCTGGTAATTTTGATAAGGAGTGACCTACATCTGTTGATAATTTTTCTACGGAGCAAACTGAGCTTGCCCCTAGGGTTGCTGGTATCCATACGGTTGTTGGGCTGCATACTGAGCCTGGGGACCAAGCTGCATTTGGTAAGAAGGTTGGTATTGAAACCCACCTTGTATCTGAAGACCAGTTTGAGTCTGGGGTTGAAAACTGGGTTGAGCTTGAGAAGCAACCACCATCTACATGCCCGATTGAGCAGGCCTAGAAAGATGTCCTTGAGAGGATGGATTTTGGGTCACCTGGCCGGAAGGTTGCCCTGGTTGAGTTTGGGACGGACCTCCTTGCCCAAAAGGTTGAGTTTGTTGGGTGTTAGGGTTGACCTTAGGGTTGACCAATGATGATTGACTAGGCTGAGCAGTGGGCTGGCCTTGTTGTACGTAAGGCTGACCACCCTGCCCAGAAGGGTACCCTTGTTGGGTTCTAGGTTGTCCTTGTTGCACATAAGGTTGTCCTGGATGCCCATAGGGTTGCCGGGAAGGGTATCCCTGCTGGACACCAAGTTGTCCTTGTTGGATGTAAGGTTGTCCCGGATTTCCAGAGGGTTTCCCAAGATAGGTGAAAGACGGACCACCATAGGCCGAAGGTTGTCCCCGGAAGGGTTGTCCTTGTGGGCCTCCAAGCTGCCCTGGATAGGTTTGCCCGTAATACTTCTACCCATAAGAAGGTTGTGTGTAAGACGGTTGACCTTGATATGATGGTCCTTGGTAAGGCTATCCTTGATCTGGACGGAGCGTTTGGCCACCACCATAACCAGTGGTACCCCAAGTGACACTCAATGGGACCGAGACCTCAACCGCAGGTTGAGATGGCAAGGAGGTATACAAATGATGCCCTATGGGGTCATCATAAGGACCTTGCGTGCCCGGATTCTGGACAGCATGCAAATATTGAGTATATGCCTCCCCTTTTGGAATGGTACCAGAAGAAGGTGGGGCACTAAGTGCAGGATGAACAACTCTGGGTGTATGTGTCGATGGGCCACTATGTACTGAACCATGGGATAGACCAGCAACAGTAGTTATGATCGAAGATGTCGTAATGGCACTAACAACCAGAGTTGAAGACACTACACAAATAGTTGGAATAGTCGGAACTGACGTGACAACTGTATTATGAACTTGTGAAACAAAAGATCTCGTAGTGGGAATGATGTTGTGATCCCACATGGTACCTAAAGAGGAGTTCCTAGAGCCCATGGCATCCCTCAAAGCCCTATAGCGTAAGGGTACTGTAACACCAAGAGGGGTGACAGTGAAGGCCAGAGTTATAACCGGGGATGTGGCCGGGATAGGAGTCTCGATACTTAACAAAACAGTGTCTCGCTTGCTACAAGAGATGTGTCATCCATATCAGAGGAAGACACCGGGACCAAAACACCAGTAGTAGAGGGAAAATCCTCTTCGTAAGGTTCCCAAACAGGGTTCCAAAATAGATCGTGAAGATCGTCTTCTGGAGCGCGAGAGTTCAACGGTTGGACACTTGGAATAACAGGAAAAGTGTCACCACAAACCAGTGTCTCAGGAGCAGCAAAAGGAGACCCTTGGTCACTAGGGACGGGAGATGAGATCGATGGATCCGCCAGGATGATTTGATTCAAAAATCTTAGACAAGCTAATGAGAAAAGACCCTACTCAAACAAATGCAAACAAGATCTAACAGGGTAAGTGTGATCGTGGCCGAATAAATTTTAAGACATAAGGACATAACTTGACCTTTTCATCTTTAAAGAGTCGAGAAAAGGACAAAAAGATGAGTCTAGTCGCCTTCGAATGTTTAGTGAGCCCGAAGTGAAAAATGCTCAGGTGAGCCTTTTCTTTTAGGGAGTCCAAAAAGGATCAAAAAGTGACTACTCTAGAGAACTAGGCAAAGGGATTACCAGACAATCCGTAAAACTACATATACACCTTAGTAATCATATGAAAACCAAGGACTTTCCGTACGGAAGTCAATCTTCCCGAATGCTGTGTTTGGTGCGTTACGGACTGTAAGGTGGCAAACATAGCTTCCTGTGGATAAAGGATGATAACCTAGTGGAGTCTCCCCATATACTCGACGGTACGTGGGAGCACAAGTCCGTACTAGACCACAATTGAGTCACAAAAGGAGTAATCACCCAACCTTGAATAGAAACAAAAGTGACTAGGTTTAACGATGCCGGAGCACGTCTCTAGCCTAGACCTCTAGAATGTGAGCGTTATGTTCCAATGCGTTGTTAGATTCATTCGGTTTATTTTTAAAGTTGATCTTGTGTTAGGTTTTGGTTTTCAGGTCCTACCGTATGTAATCTCTCAAAATTCCCTAAATGCAATGTATATGCCAAATCATGTCATTTGATTCGATGAATGCTAGTTACGAGAGAGTTCAAGAGCTTTCACGCAAATGAAATGATCACAAATTAACAAAGAAATTCCCTAATGCAGCTAATGAAAATTAACAAACTTTTCTTTAAGCTCACTAATCACTAATCGAAATGAAAAGTTCTAATTCTCATTAACTAGTTCAAAGCAAAAGAGATTTTTCTTTTTGATGATGGCAAAATGCACTAAACAACTTTGAGAAAAGACAACAAACAAATTCTATTCAATACAAGCACATTCAGTTCCTTAAATCACAAATCAAACTTCCAAAGAACAAGAAAGATCCCAAAGACACCAATGAGCCGTGTAATCTAGGCTCAAAATGAGACGAAGCGAAATTCAAGTGAGGACAAAGCAAGTCACCCAAATAATGAAACAAAACGATCCACAACTACCAAACAAGTGTAAGGGAGAAAATAAAGAGTCGACTGGACCACAAAAAGATCAAAACACCTGAGGAAGGCTCGACACACAAAGCCACTAGATGCCCTAGGGCTAGAAATGTGAAATCGATAGAAAAAAGAAAACACCCAAGGGTAACGATCAAAGCTAGTCAAATCACACTCCAATGCACTCAAGTAGTCTAAAAAAGGTACCCAGGACAAAAACCAAGCTCAGAAGGTTCACAGCCAAGCAAACTTCAAAAGTTCCCAGGCCTGGTGCGACTGTCAGGCTGCAACTAGCGCCTTTCAGGTATTGGCGCGAGTTGTAAATCTGCAACTTGCGCCAACTGGCGCGACTGTAACACTATAAACAAGCGCCAGACGAGTTTTCTATGGAAAAATAAAAAACAAAATAACTAAGGCTAAGTCAACAACACCCAAGTACACCAAGGGGCAAGAAGCAACACAGGGACTCAATCGAGAAGGCTAATCAAGCAGGAGAAACCAAGAAACAAGGAAAGTTCCAAGCCATTCAGTTCATAAACCAAACCGAAGATGGACTGAAGTGGTGTTGATCTACTTTGCTAATGCATAGAAATAGCATTTTGAAGGCTATCTGGCCATACCTCAGGCTCTGTCTAAAGTTTACAAATCAAACAACAAGACAAGACAAACAACAAGGAAAAAAGCCAACTCCCCAGTGGAGTCGCCAAATTGTTGTGGAGGTAAATCCCCTCTATGGATAGAGGCGATCCCACTTGCCTAAATTGGGTCTAGCAACAATCAAACAACGCTAACACGCAGGTTCTTAATTGCAAATTAAAGACCGATGATGAGGGCCTACCTCAAATCCGACGCTAGTATTTGTAGAAGAGTCGTCACTCCCGTTCTTTCGCTCCGGCTAGTCACAATCCCTACGATCCTCGTGAACGGACACCTGCACATGCAAAGAACGACACAAATACAAGCATAAAATCCAATAGATGCAACTATATATCAGTTAGAAAGGATATAACTCAAACATCATTATAAAGACAATAAGAGTAGAACCATAATGATAGTCGACTATTATTATTGATAAACAAAGAAGAATACAACCAAGTTCTGACATCAAATCCTCCTTTGGTTGGGTGATCAACAACACATGCCTTGCAAAGCTTGTTGGGAATGGGGAACAAGCCTCTCTCTCCTTGGTTACTTGGACAAGAATCTCCTCATTTAATATTTAGCCTTATGGGGATGAAGAAGGCCTCTTGTAGCATGAACTTAGCAATTCTCAGACTTTGGGACTTAGAATTTGGAGCTTGAAGAGTAGAATTACTAACTAGCTGGTCAAAGACAAAAGGACAAACTTATATAGAGAAAGGAGAATGAGTTAGGATCATCCACAAGATTCATGGGATTGGCCTTATCATTAAGAAGCTTCCTCGAGAGGTGGAGAACTACTTCCCTTCTATGGAGATTCGAAGCCCAACTGAACTAACTCAAACTGGAATCAGTTCATGAATAGGTTAAGAAGAACCTTTGCAAGTTGGTTTGTAAATAAATTTACCCAACTAGGCTAGCGCGAGTGCAACTTTGAGACAGAGTGCCAGCTAGCGCACCCTCTTTGAAGGATTTCCCCCATTGGCGCGAGAGATACACTGTGGAATAGCGCCAATGGAAAAAGGGCTACTTTTATGGGTATTTTGCAGAAGGTGTCTTCAGGGCATATGAAGTACATACTCAAGGGGATACAATGCAAGTGTTTTCAGGTTATGTCATTTCTCACAGGTCCCGAAATAAGTCCTCCAATGTGCGGTAGAAGGGGTAATAGGGACAGTGACAAATTACTATGTAACACCTCTCCTAATCCGAGAGCAAATGAAATAAAATAGGGGGAAGGATTGGTTTATGAGCAAATTCACCATGTGATTTCCATTAACCAAAAGAAATATTTCATATTAATTAATGGAATAAAAATGAAAATGCATTTGCAATTAAATGATAAATAGTTATCATTTATCTCATATATATTTCAATGAATTTATTATAGATTCAATCTCATTCTCCCTCTTGGAGATAGCTCCTATAAATATTCAATAACATATCAAAATTGAACCAACAATAGTGTTAGATATTAACAAGAAATACTATTTAGAATAAATATTGAAATCAATTACAAAACTTGGACAAAAATAAAATCAAATTCAGCATTCCAGTAATAGTACACATGAAAGGAAATTCATTTAAACAATTCCAAAGCTTTTTTCACAAAATACGCAGTCCTTGAGAATTTGAGACTTATGCTCTTACTGCCTGCAATAGTGCTAAGCAATAAAACAGGGCCAAAAACCCTCCTTCAATCTCTAAAATCACTCTGTTTGTGCAAAAGAGAAGTGAATGAGCACAAATTGAATCATAGTAGAAATTCCCCTCTCCTGAATCGTGATCCTTCCTGTAGTGTAAAAATTCCTGTCTCTCTGGATCCCCTTCGCTGTTGTGCCCATGTTGCTTATATAACCATATAAGTTTGTTTCCTTCTCCTTGAGCTGAGGCTTCAAATCCTCCATTCCACCTATAATTCAAATGAACAAATCTTTTATTTTTTATTTTTAGTGAAAAGAATTTAATTAAATAAAATAGAATCCAAATCTGATATATAAACTAAATTTAAATAACTAAAACTAATATAATAATAAGGAATATAAATTCTAATTTAAAATTAAGTTTAAAACAAAAACAAAACCAAAAGTCTATTGAAAAGGGCGTATTTGACATGTCGAGCCTTTCATCATTAAATTTACAGCTTTGTTTGAAAAGTATGAAGGCTGCTTCCAAAGCTTGATCTGTTATGCCAAGAATTATATTTCCAGTGATATATTTGAGTTCTGTTGCGGTTAAATTATGCAGCCTGCATCTTCCACTGTGCGTTTCTCGTCAGTTCTGAAACTCGAAGTTGCTAGAATCTTCGTTCTTGTATGAGGTAGTTTCAATGTATGTGGCACAATAATTTGATTGGAAAAATTGCTCTTATCCTCAAACCTACAATATAACAAAACTAATCATCATTCAACAGCTCAGAAACTTCAGCATCACTCAAAAATCATGTGGCGATAAATGAATACAATCGGTATTGAAAATGCATCCCCGAGATCTTGTTTGACGGTAAATTGGCATTTGATGCTATTTGGAATGAATGCAGAATTTCCATGTGAGCTGCATAAGATGGACTGGGCGATGACCTGTCACAAGTTAGTTCAGATTGTGCTCCATGCAAATTAATGTGCATTTGCGTGAAGAGAAATGGGATGAATAAATGAACGCCTATATTGTTTTGCTAGAATTGCGGTAGTTTTTTTTAATGTATGCTTTTTATTTTTATATTTCTACCTTGCTTAATTCAAAATTTGGCCCGAAACCAAATTTTCCAGGCACAAAATGTAAACTTTTGGCTTGAATGTTTGCCTTTTGCCTTGAAAGCTAGTTCAGGTCGAATTGGGAGAACCATGCCTCTAAATTTAGCAGTAAGATTCGCAAAAAAGGGTCCCTCATCTTTTCAGTAAATTTGGCGATGACCTGTCACGAGTTTAATGGAATACTTGGATGTGTTTTGCAGATCGATCACCATCACGAACCAATATGGAAAATGAGATAAAGTTTCCAGTGTTCAAGGGAGTAGGCAATGAAGATCCGAACTAGTTTTGGTTCATGATAAATGTTGTATGGGAAGCGTAGGGAGTCACATATGATAATATAAAGAAAGCAATGATGGTCAGCACTCTATAGGATCATGTGCTGACCTGGTACATTAAGCATTCTAATACCAATCCGAATGCATGGATCGCAAAAATCCAAACTGTGTTGAACAGAGAATTTAGTAGGCTGAAGTCAGAGGCGTAGTCAATCATTAGGTTCAAGGAGATCATGATGCTACTAGGCAAGAATCCTGGGAGTTAGATTAAAGACTGAAGTGCACAATTCATGAAGCTAATATGACTTTGACAGATGGACAACACCGTGAATGGTTTGTAGCATAGCTAACACCGCATTTAAGGAACACGCTGTCACAATAGAGGCTAACAACTCAGGCCAAGGCCTTGGAGATCGTGATGACACTGCATGAGACCCCGATACAGAACCTAACCTAGGAATTTCGTAGATCCACGCACAGTTGAAAAACTTGTGCCTTGAGATGCAGAGTTAGAAACAAGATAGGACAGCTTGCCCTGAGGTGCATGGTGAGGTATGGTGTGTTAAATGTAAGGGCTACGGTCATGACAAGGACCACTACCCAGTGTTCGTGAATTACATCACGGGAGGAGGACCAATGCCGTTAAGACTGAAGGCTCAAGAAGGACCTAACGCGGCACTTGCATTATGTTGCACGATTTGTCAAATAGGAGGAAAACATGCTACATACAACTGCCACTTATTGCAGAAGTACACGCAGAGTTTGTAACAGTTGTTTTGTAATTTCTGTAGATTAGTGGGACATGATGAGTGCACATGTAGAAGCTATGAACTGATGATGGATAAGACTCCCACCTACAAAGTTCAGGCTGAAATGTGGCCCCTTGAACAGAACCAAGGGATGGTACGAACCGGATTTCGGGGGCATAGATGACGCCGAGGTGGAGGAGGACCTGGAAGAGGTCGTAGATAGTTGATATGTTACAATTACAGAGGGCCATGACATTATGCTCGTGATTGTATGAATTCGACGCGTCCATCATGCTTGTATTGTACATTGTTTAATCATGAGACGGAGGATTATCCCACACTGATAGCAAGGTTGTGCGATAAGGGAGCCCTCCAACCTCCCTTACTCAGAACCTACAAATTATGAGGTCTAAGCCATGTGAGGAAGACCCTAATGTGAACATTGTCCTCCGAAGTGGAATTATGATAGGGGATGATAAAGGCAGGCAACTTGAAGATAATACTTGGGTTGGCAAGGCTTTGATGATAGAACCAGAGTTTGATTTGGAGTGCATTAAGGAAACCTTCATGGAAGCTAGGAAGAGCTTCGTTGATGCCTCCACTTCAAGAAGAAAAGACAGACCAAAGCTAGAAATCAACCCATCGATGCTCACGACATTCATGGAAACATGCATGAAGTTGCTGCATGACAATAAGGTTGTAAAGGGATTGCAGGAACTTATAAATAGATGCACTTGGACCGCGTCAGGAGAACCACGCATAGTCCAGAAGATCAGAAAGAACACGACAAGGACAGGAAGAGAGATGAGATTGACCGCATAGATTGGAGAATATGAGATAGACCAAGTGATTATGGACCTAGGATCAAACAAAAATATTCTTCCGAAGCAGACATGGGAGCACATGGGAAGGCCTATGCTGCCATGGTATCCTATCCAACTGCGGATGGCGAACCAACAAAATATCCTACCTATGGGAAGATTGCAGGGAATCACCATGGATATTAAAGGAGAAAACACGCTGGCAGATTTTGAAATGATAGAGATTGTTGATGACAACAATCCCTACCATACACTATTAGGGATAGATTGGGCCACTGATATGAATGGGGTGATAAATATGAAGAAGCGCAAGATAATTTTTTAGAATACATCTCTGTGCGTAGTCGTACCTTTGGACCCTATAGAAGGATAGCGCTACGTGGAGCCAGTGCACAACTATGAAAGAGACGACGAATTGGATTGCATCTATAAGATACCTGCGTGAGAGCAAGATTGGGTAAATCCTACCGCGGATGGACGAATCTCATGGGAGTGCCAAAGCTCCTGTACATCAGATTCTGACAAAGAGATAGAGCGATGGTAGAATCGGTTTCACGAGGTAACCACGTTGAACTATAACATGATGACGAAATCGCTGCGTTGCGTATCAATGGAGGTAAGGGATGTGCCTATGTATGGTAGGTTAAGCGAGGTAGATAACTTCCTGAACAAATTTGAAAGAGAAGTGTTAGAACCGCAATGTTTTGAAGCTTTGAAATGGACACTGCACGCTACACCCGCGAGGTGGTGGGGTACGCACCAAGGAAACTTTGAGGACTAGTGCAAATGTAAGAGAATGATGCGCATGTGGTTTGGCAAGCCTCGGATGTGATTAAAAGAAAAGTACGATGGACGGAATGATCTACATGTGCACCTGTCGACATGGATACAGACATATCTAAAAAACCCTACACGGATGCACACAGACTTCATGTTATAAGACACAGTCAGTAAACATATGCGGGAAAGGCAATGGCATGAACGACCCCTCTGGTTAGAACAATGAAGTATGGAAAGAACAAGTGCATAGAAGGTTATCCACGTAGAAGCCTTTAACAAAGTATGTGAAGCGCTGAACAAGGTACACAATGTGCAGCGAACTGATTGGGACTTTGTTATGAAACCAGCTCAAGAAAAGATAGAAAAGATAGATCAACGACTTAGAATTCAGCCTCTTCGAGGGGGCAACCTCCTTTACATTACATAAATGAACAATTCTT
>APFE031755841.1:0-11264 GCA_000404065.3 Pinus taeda | reverse complement strand
ATGGTCAATCAAGCAAAAAGGGTGTAAAGAATCGACAAGAGCTGATGGAATGATCCCGAGTTTTTGCAACCATTAGGGGAAGAACCAAGCAAGGCTCCAAAATTTGGATGTAGGCCAAAATTTTGCAGCATGTTGCAGCTGCTACAACACTTGGTGATACACTTGTTGAATACAATCTTCTTTGTTTTGGTTCATTTTCAGCAGAGGCCCTTGGCCTTTAAGGGAGTATTGATTCATTGTGCATGTTACTTTGGCTTCCCCACATACCCCATGTACAAACATGGTTCATCTTGTACCAACTCAAACAAACATAGAAAACGTTTCAGCTAGATCACAGTGTTTCAAAATCGAGAAGGGTATGGCTCGCAAGCTTAAGATTTTTAGAGTATAACTTTTCATCTCTAGTGTTGCTCCACTACTAGAAGGCTTGGATAGTATCCCAATGGAGTCATACAAGAACAAAAGCATTGATCCACTACCAGTGAACCTGGTTACTACCCATGTGGAGTTTCCTACATCACTTCTCTACGTAGGAAGCCTTTCTCTTCTTTTGCCTTTGTAATCTTTTGAAAGAGGATTGTGCATAGGAACTTATTTATTTTTGCAGTAGAAGAGGGATATTGACTTATTGAGTGAAGAAGAGGTTGTTCTTTTAGAGATCATGTAATAACTCTAATTTAGGTTTTCTCGTTTAGATTTTTCCCCTTCTCCATTTCTACTACTTGGATAAGCTTGAACACATAGAGCAGAAGACTGAGTATAGGCATGGGGTTTCCTAGTTTGGACATAGGTTCATGGTTTGACCATAGCTTTCTATACAAGCAGATCATATTTTTCGTTGAGACTTCACTAGCCAAAAGTTATAACCAAGCATAGAGAAGACAATCACATGACTCACCAAGCACTGTAGTGTCACAAGACTCATAATGTTCAACCACATACTTATTCAAAAGCCAAAACATAGCACAGGCACAACACTTATTTGTGCATCGCAAACAAACAGAAAAAATAAACATGAAAGAAAAAAACAATATGAGAGGAAATGCATACATAAAAAGAAAACAAAACTAAAAGACAAGAAAGCAAAGCGACCAATTCAAACAGGTTGTACAAACAAAATATGAAAACCATGACATACTGCGAGTGCAAAAATGAGTGGAAGGAAAGGAGAACTAAGATACAAATAATCCTACTCTTATTCTAACCATTAAATAGTCAGGATTAAATGAAATGAAATTTCTAGTGAATCCATCATATTTGCTCCAGACCTGCATCCACAAAGATACCAACAATTAAAATAGATAAAAAGTAGTGTGCAATAGAAAATACAAAAACTTGAAAAAGCTGCACACGGAAGGCAAGGTCTTGTGTTTGGGTAGAAAAAAGTGTCACAACCACCCAATACATGTGCTTACCTCTATGATGGATACCATTATTAAATAAACCTCGGAAGCCTCTTGCAAGTGTGTTTTCATTTGCACTGAGCTTCTTAGAAAGTGTGAGGAAGGGTTGAAGCTTGTTACCTGCAGCATGGCTTGCCATGTAAGATTGTTCTAGCCATTGAAAAATTGGATCATAAAATTCATGATGGTTGCTTGGAAAGCCTTGTGATCTGTGAAAGGGTGAATTTTTAGTTTTACATACGGGATCACAATGGGAATGTTGTAAGGGAAAATATGTCTTATCATTCTCAACAATCATGCCAAGACAGTGAGGACCTGCCATAACTGTCAACACAGGCTCAAGTGCCTAACCTGCTTGTTGTAAATCTATGGAGAAAGATGCTAAACAATGAAGATCAGAGAGGGCAGATCAAGTGTCATCGGAAGTACAATTGGGAAAATGATAAGTTTAATGACAATCACCCAAGATAGAGGAATGATTAGATGAGCTGGTTGAAACGCCAGATTCTGAGTTTTAAATGAATAAATAGAAACCCATTTGAACAATCTCTTGAATGTTTTGAACAATGGAATCAAGTTTTTTGTGAGCTGCACATGACAGGACACCTTCTCGCAACTCACAAAAAATTAGGCAAGCATCATGGTCATCACAAGAATTTAAAATAAATGCTAGCATTGTGAATGCATGAAACTAGTTGGGGAGAGGAAATTGATTCATGCGATAGCTTGTGCATGCATCATCACATATGGGAATTGTTGGTGTGATGAGTGGGTTGATTTCTAGTACACGATTTGCAAGAGGACTCGGGAATTGATCATGAGAGGGAAAATTCGATAAGTATGACTGTAGGCAAATGCAATAGTTGAGATGATTGTCTTCACTATTCCATGATTTCATGAGAGACAAACTTTCCCAACCCCAATTTCATGTAATATATGTGCATGAAGATGGGTGTGCTATAACAGATTTGTGGATTCAGCCATGAGTAAAATTATGAAACTTTGAAAAATCACAGCTAGAATACCAAACATTTTCTACATGGGGATCCACACTCAATGAAACCATATAGAAAAATGGATTGTGCATGAGAAACCAGATCTGATTTAGTTTGGGGGGCTTACGAGATTCGTGAGGTCCTGACATAACCGTCAACGGGCATTGAAGTGCCTAAACTCCCTCGTACATCTTGAAATTTTCAAGAATTAAGGAATCATCTTTTGAAGCATGAACCAAACCATGCATGGCTTGAGTATGGGTGTTGTTTCTGATTTCAAAACTATTCTCAAGATTGTAGCCATCTTCGTCACAGGGTTCACGAGATTTTTTAGCTTCAACAAGCTTATTTGAAGAGTCATCTTCATGCACACAAAGAGATGACAGGGAATGAGCAGCACACTCTATGATTAAATTGTTTTCAACTTCATCATGGACAAACTCAATGTCTTTTGTCACTCAAGGAGATAACTCATCAGATGGAGAAGCAATTGAAAATTGAGTATCTCCACCACATGAAGATGTGTCGTGAACGGTAGCACACAAGGGCAAGTGAGGTGAAGAGGAAGTTTCGATATGCATGTCTTCTTTGACCGAAGGAAATTCTAGATCTTATTTAGGGCATTCATGATAAAATGGAAGATCACATGATGTGCTTGGGTGTTCATTAAGGCATATGGAACCATGGGAGTCATAATTGCCCAATGTTAGGGGTTGATCAAAAGAATTAATTGTACAAGATCTTTCATCGAGATTCAGATTGAGAATCATTCAAGAATGGAAGTTCATTGTCTTGATGCAAACAATTTTGAAATAGAGAGGGAATATTGATAGTTTCCTGACCTTTCTGGTCCTCTGTGTGTAATGTGACTTCCTTGTGCCTGATTGCAATTTGAGCCAGCAATTTGAGAATAAAGAGGATGCAAACAACTCATTGGTGGAGTAGATTGATCAAGCGAGTCATGGTACAAGGAGTCATGGCTTGTAGATGATGTGAGATGGCACAGATGCAGATCAGATTTGAGACTTTATTTATGAACGGTGACTTCCTCTTATGGAATGGAGGAGTGAGTCTTTGTTATAGGTTTCCTGAGCCATTTGGGAACTTCCTCCATAGAAGTGGGACATAGATGAGAAGATGGGATGGGGACATGCTACACATATTTCTTAGCATTGGAATCACCGCAAGGGGGCACCCACACTGGGACTGGAAAATGGGGAGGAAAAGGAAAAAACAGAGTATTGGGCTCCTCCTCTTCAATCTGAGGTGCCTCATCATCTGCAAGAGTTCGGGAAGAAGGGAAACTAGGAGGTGCACCGTATTTGGAAACATGAACTAGGCACTTAAAATCTTGTCACAAGAAATGTGAGTTCAATTTTTTTCAAGAATTTGACAACAGAGGTGAAGGAATTGATCAACAAATTCCTTAACTAATTCATCAGGCTTCATTCCTAAATGACAAATTATTTTACAAAAATATTCATGGTTGTATTTATCAAAAGGTTTACACAACATGCTAGAAAGCTAAGAAAATGAATGAATAGAAGCAACGGGTAATGTATGAAACCATTTCTTAACACAACCTTCAAATGTGAGGGTGAGTAATCTAGCCATGACTTCTTCAGAATCTACTTTGTTACAGAAACAGAGACAGATAACTTGAAAGGTATGTTCAAGAAAATTTGATTTACCCTCACCATCGAACTTAATTTTGGAGAGGTCATGAATGAGTTCTGCAGGGATGGTACAATTAAGCTCTTTGGGAAAGCATCCTAGGATTATGATTTTAGGAAGATCCACTTTAAATAAGAGATTCAACTAGACTCTACGAGCACAACCTGTCATCTGGCCCCTCCTTCTAGTGCCATTTTGTTGATGCTGCTAGACCTTCCAACAAAGGGGATATACACGGTATGAAGTCCCAACTTGAGATCATAGAGATTTGCCTTAGCTCTTGTTGTTCATCACATGGGAGTGTTATGCTTGTAATCTCAAGAAAGCGAGGTGAGTATGCCTAGTGAGTACTTAATGTAACTTTGTGTTTGGGTTCGCTCACTGTGAGGGGAAGGTAAAAGTGAGCCTCTAGATGAGAGGTAGTAGTACCACCTAGGGAGAGACACACTCGAAAACAACAAAGGTTTGTCTAGCATCAAGCAAAATAGTCCACAGTGGATGTGGCAGTCATTAAAATCGAATTTCAAGGGAAAATATGTACATTGTCGAGCAGAGTAGTCCACACAGGGGTGACGGTCATTATAACCAAGGAAAACAAGAATGGTTTGTCCGATGTCTGGTGGAGTAGTCAACATAGATGAGACAACAATGATAAATAATACAACATATCTTCAACAATGTAAGTACTAAAATAACTGAAGTAGTTTAACTATCTTAGTACAGATTAAGTAAACATGCATTGCCAACAATTAAATAATAGTCTTACAAATGGATACAAAACATGTTTGAAGATGTGCTAGCCTAAGACAGGCTTATGAATTAACAAAAAGTTCCAAGACACATCTATACACCATACACCACTAGCCCCAGTAGCGGGACATTAGAGCCACTCCTCACTCCCCAAAGAAGATACTAGAGACTCTCAAGGTTATGTGGGAGGAGCCAAGGTGAAATTTGCTTTGCTCATATAATGAGGGGGTATATATAGCCAAGGGTAATGTTGGACCCTTATGACCCTTGGACTCTCCTCATGACCATTAAACTTCCTATGAATTTTCAACTGACGTAAATCTTCAACTTCATATGTGCGTCTCTTGGACTTTAAAATTACATTACATTTGGTTACAACAAGTATGGCCCATAGTAGTGAT
Organism: Pinus taeda; assembly: GCA_000404065.3. Lineage (NCBI taxonomy): Eukaryota > Viridiplantae > Streptophyta > Pinopsida > Pinales > Pinaceae > Pinus > Pinus taeda. Next base: position 6,041 of record APFE031755841.1, on the reverse strand, counting down.
GTGGTTGAGACAACTCATGACATAACTTGACATGACACTGTTGACATGTACTGGCCGACTTTGGTGTTTGTGTCAAGCTACTATGATGTATAGTGATAGGTGTGCTCTCAATGTATCATTTCTTCACCTCCACATGGAAAATTGGGTGGGTTCTTTGATTGTCTTGGTCTTTTCTTGATGGTTTAAAAACATGTATCCCTTTCACTTGCTGCTCCATGTGATTGGTACCTTCATTCAGCTACAAGAAAGTCTTCTAGCATGCACTCCTTTTTTCATCTTGTTCATCATCGCACCCTGATCCATCAATGTACCTGTTCCTACAATTCTCTCATGACGGGATGACATCAAATAAAAAAATATCCTAGTCTAGCATGATGTATTTTATCTAGTTTCGGGTGCAGGTGACTAGGAGGGAGAATAAGGCATTAAAACTATGAAGAGAAAATCTCAAGATGGGATGAGAGGCTCAAAATACCTATCGAGAACACCTACACAGATGTTACTGGGAGGCATATTTGCATAATCCACGACAATAGTGAGAACTGCAAGGTAGAACCCAGTGGTGCAGAACTGCGCAGTTCCTAGGAGGAAGGAAAGGCAAGGTGTCGGGAGCAACTATTTGACAATTTTGTGTAGTTTTCAGGATAAGGACTAGGTAGGTAATATTGGGGTCTGGTTGGGAATCTGTATAATTTCGTGGAGGAAGATAAAGCGGGCAGCAAGAGGCACTTTTAGACATTTCTGCATAGTTTTCCATAGCAAGGTTCGATCGGGTTGTAGGGAGTTAGATGTCACAACTGCATAGTTTTGAGAGATAATTTCAGATAAGTAGTAAGGGCCTTCTCGACACAATTGTGGAGTTTCCAGGATGAGTGCAAAGTAGGCTAGCAGGGAGAGTGCTAGTCAAAACTGCACAATTTTCAGGGACAATGCAGAGCAAGCCAACCAAGCCCTACCAGTTAGAGCTGCGCAATTTCTTCGAACAATACATTGTCGACAAGTAAATGCCTAACTCGCATGATTGTACAATTTTTGCGGGAAGTGTAGGGCAGGGAGTTGGGCATGTTTACACAGTTTTGGTGAGAAGTGAAACCCGAGGTCACAATGGACTTCAACTTTCTGATAAATCAGAGGGAGGCTTAATGAGTGATATTATGGGAAGCACGGATTGGATCAGACTTGGGGATAACTTCTGCACAGTTCTGGGAGAGATTTAGCTTTCTCACTTCTAGGATTGTGCAGTGAAGGATGCCTCGAAGGAAAACCTCTAGATGTACGAAGTTCTGGGCAACAAATTAGTGTCACTGAGATATGAGACTACACAGTCCAACTTAGTCGTGGTCGGGTTGAAGGAGGGTTTTTCGGTCAAACTATTTTTGGGAAAAATGGCTAAGTGTGAGATCAAGTGAACTTTGTGCATACATGACATAGTGATCACACACTTAGAATGACTCGACGATAAGACACCTCAAACCAACAAGATAAACATGTGTTTAGTGAGGTTGTCTTAAAGGTTAAGAGCGACAACTGTGACACTTGAGATAGATCTTCGAATGAACGTGATGACACTTACGTGAAAGTGCTTGCAACTGTATGTGTGAGTATGAATGATGCTCACAAAGTGAAAACAACTCATTCAAAAAAAAAAAAACCTTCAAAATTTCCAGAACAAGATCGCAAGTATGAAATAGAAATTAACATGTCAAAATACGATTGGTGATCGATCAAGTAAAAAGGTTATAGAGACTCGACAAGAGCTCATGGAATGAGCTCAATTGTTTACAACCATCAAGGAAAAATCCAAGGAAGGCCCAGAAATTTGGATGCAGAACAAAATTTTGGAGAGTGTTGCAGCCACTACAACAAAATCGTATTTTCAATATATATTAACCAACATGATAATTTTTCTCTTTATTCTAGGTACTTTCTTATATCATTTCTTTTAGAAACAATCCTTAATGAAAATTGTAAGTTTATTTAGAGTTCCGTTTGGTTGTATCATTGAAATATTTATTATTTCATCTATTAATTTATTCTTTTATTTTGATTTTATAATGTTATAATTCATATTGTGAGGAATTGTTTAGTAAAATTATAATATTCATAACTTCCTTCTTGGGTTTGTTGATATTGATATATATATTGAGTTTGTAAGGTATTCAATTTTTATATGGATCCCAAATTTTATTCGCTATAAATAATAGTGTATAACTATCTTCTGTTATTTCTAGTTGACACATGTGTTTTTCATTTACAATCGTTCATACGTCATTATTTGTAACTTGTCTATTTGAAGTGGAATATTGTTAAGTTGAGGGATTGTTCCCAGGTTGTTGGTAACCTGAATTGGCCTAGGCACTAACCCAAATTATCTTATAGGGTTGTAAGGATATTCCATAATTATGTTCACCAACAAATTAATAAAATGTAGTATTTTTCAGTCACCATTATTCCTAACCATTTCGTGATTTTTTTCCTTTACCTTAAGTTAATTATTTCTCTATTGCACTATAATGGAAATAGGTTGTTCTAACGTCATTGAATTCATTGACTAGGCCTGGGAACTAACCCAATTCCTTACATATTTTATCAGATTCCACTGTTAATTTTTCTCTTTCTTTGCAGTAGTGTCTCTTAAAGCGAAGTACAATCATTACCACCTCAATTTAACTTGCACTCAGGATATACGATCCAAAACCTTTCTTTCCAATCATAAACATAGTTCACATATTATTTCGAGGAATAATTCATAATTTAACAAAAATTTGGTCATAGTCCTACTTATATTAATAAAAAAAAGAAGAAACTACTTATGTAATACATATTTCTTCTCGATTCTTTGCTTACTCTAGCTAGCTAGAAAGTCACAAATTCTTTTACATGAAAGGCATATCATTTATTTATATCTAGTACATATATACTTCTAGAAACTTCACATTATAATAAATATAAATAGTATTCTATATTTTAAAATTCACAAATTGAAGTGCATATATTCCTTAGGTCGGGATTCGAGGAAATTTATAGAGGATAAGACCACTCCTCCCAACCAATGAGAGTGCCAACCACCAATTCTCACCCCGAGCTAGTTTTCTAGTTCTAGAATAGTTGTTTGGTAGATACCTAACAAGGTGTCTCCATAGGCATCTAAAATTGTAACAAGTCCAGCCCAAGAACTCACAGACTCAACAAGTTTCACTTAGGGATTCAATTGGCCCCAACCAGGTCAATAATATCTTAACTAGTAGTGTCCTACCTCCCCTTAGTAGTGTCTTGTTCAAACTATTAAGCTTCTTTCTCTCCCATCTTGGTTGCCCTAGGTTCCTATCATACCCTCTTGGATTCATTTCCCAAATGAGATGATTTATCTCTAGGGGAAGAGAGTAATTGTCCTCTAACTTTTTGGTAAGTGTAAATATTTTCATTTAGTATCTTTTCCATCTAAATTCCATTTATTTCCATAACCGGTTATTTTTATAAATAAAATTAAAATAACTTTAAACACTCAAAGTTCCCACTAGGATTTCCCCATAGCCCATAGTCTACCAAGTCACTTCAATAAAAGTGAATTAAATATTTACTTCTCACTCAGTGTTATTACATCTTCCCCCTCTTGAGGAAAACAATGTCGTTGGTGTTTTCTTCTAGTCCTTCAAAATAGATTGAGAAATACTTCACGCATGAAATTGTCATCTTCTAGTGTTTATTTTTCCGAGCTATGGTGCCTTCAATTTACTTTAATCTATGTCATTTCTTGCTTCCGCAACATGATTTCTCTCCAATTAATAATACACAGAGGTTAGACCAGGAACTCTTTGTCTGATTTGACCTACATTTGGAATCAACAAGGATTTCATTGGTTTCCATTGATAATTATTTAATAACGTACACACACACACATACCTATATAATTTCAAATTCTATTACAATCATCATCAATTTTTATTTATGTATCCACCAAGGGTGATCAAAATTCTTCGCAACCCCACAAGGGTTAGCAGCCTACACTTAATAAGAGTGAGCAACACTGTTGTAGCTCATAAACAATTAGAAATTACTGATTTTACTTACCCAATGGCGATGAAACTTTCCGAGGACCCTACCATGTAGTTGTTGACAATAATACTGAGAGGGGGGGCTGAATCAGTATTATTTTAATTCTTTTACCAAATCTTTCTTATTTATACTTTGACTTATTTTTTGCATACCAATACCATAAATGAGCATGGACAAGAAAATCAAACAGTCACATAAAAGAACACCATATATAAGGTGGAAACCCAATGTGGGTGAAAACCACCTGCTGCAATATGTCTCTATCTTCTTTCAAATTAGAAACTCCTTTTACAATGGTCTTGTATTGGTGCAGTCCTTTACCAGTACGCAGGCTGCAACCTATAGAGAGCTACAACTCTCTCTCTCATTTTCCAGTCTCTCCTGGAAGGGAGCTACAATCTCCTACTTCTTTTCAAGGACCACTTTTCATAATTTTCAAACTGGATCCATATACATCAAATGATTATCAAGTACATGTAAATTATACAGTTAGCTGTAATAACTAGATCAACAATAACAGAACAGAACCCAGAACACCTTATCAACAGAAAAATTCAACCAACAGAAGATCTTAACACAGATACGTAGGTTTTCTTTTTACTGGCCTGCGTCGCTACGCACTTCACCTTCTACCTCTCTGCGTATACTCGCAGAGTTCCTTCTGCTATACTGCGGGTCCATGCAATGCTCCTTTCACTGATTTGCGTATAGTACGCACCCAAATGTACTATCGCGCCGCGTACTGCAAGGTAGGCACGCACCCAGAAGAACCAACTCGCCGCGTACTGTCACCGCAAGTACGCACCCAAAAACACCGTCGTGCCGCATACTTAAACGGCAAGCACGCACCTGAAGCACTGACGAGTTGCGTACCCATGCACTTCACTTTTGTCACCTCTGCGTACCCACGCGCTGCACCTTCGCCTCTTCTGCGTACCCACGCACTGACCCTTTGTTGCCTCTGCGTACCCACGCACTGACCCTTTGTTGCCTCTGCGTACCCACACACTACCACTGTTGATCACCTGCGGACCTCTGATTAGGGCCAAAATGCAGTCAGATACTCAGATCTGATCTTGCACTCGACAAATAACCCTTCACAGATTCGCTTTCAACTTCTCTTCTATAGATCAAGCTTTTTTAAACCAAGAACCCAATAGATCAGATCTTAAGATATTCAATATCCAAAAGATGCTTAATCCAAATGATCTCCTTAGCTTTATTTAGGCATGCTCTTCCTCAAATCAAGGATCATGGGGCTCAATAATAATAATAAAATAAACAATATCACGGGCCAAAACCAAGATAACACAATACCAACGGCTAAATACCTCACGTGTGGGTACTTTACTGCCTTGAGGAGTGTGCACTGGGGTACGCACCCCATGAATGGGTAACCCGCGTATTTGGACGCGGTCCCTGCACGGTATACCTGCGGGTACGCACCTCCTGAACTGTTCTCCTACGTACTTCCTTGTTTTCATCAAAAAGAGAGCCATGCAATGGCTGTTGCCATCAAGTACAACATCTGAAACATATAATCATACCAGAACCATAATGCCAACAATCTCCCCCTTTGGACTTGATGACAACCTCAAAATCTTCAGCTTCATTCTCCCCCTTTGACATCAAGGGCAAAGGGTTTTGGTCCCCCTAAGAACATGCTCCCCCTGAAGATGAACCAGAAGAACCATAATCCACCAACCACCATAAATTACCATGAAAGAGATAGAGACATATCGCAGCAATATTTCTCCTCCATAATGCCAACAATGCATTATGTGCTCCCCCTGAGCCGGTGCGGACAACCATCAAAAGAGATTCAACAAGATGATGTATTAACAACCCCCAGCTTTTGGCTGAGGTACTCAAAGGCCTCCCTGGGCAATGGTTTGGTAAGAATATCAGCAACTTGTTCCTTAGAAGGAACATACTCCAACTTGACCTTTTGTTCAAGAACTTGTTCCCGAAGAAAATGGTATTTG
>APFE031755840.1:48471-79485 GCA_000404065.3 Pinus taeda | reverse complement strand
ATTTTTACAACATAAAATTCATTGAATCTTTCTCCAGTGTAATTAAAATATTTACAATTATTATCTACAATTTAAACATTATCATAGTTTCCAATGAGACATAATATTTTAGTTAATATTACCTCATGTGGGGTGAAGATGTAGCACCTGACTAGGCTTCTAGATGAGAGCCATTGAGAATGTAGGGAGGGCATGCTTTGCTCCACCTAATAGCCTGCATGAAAATTAAAGTATATCATGAGTACATGGAGCACAGTAGATTGGAAGATTTTGCAGTGAAATGGAGCTCATTCATGTGGAAGGTAATTTTATCTCAATGTCTGTATAATGAAAGAATCTGGTTGCTCATTATGGGAGGTTATGGAAGAAGTAGGAAAATAATGTGGAAAGGTGATAAGAAGGAGATTGGCTGGTAAAGAGAGAACTTTTATTAATTGATTTAAGAAGCCATTGATTGTGGGTGGGAAAAAAATGGAATTTTTGAATTGGTAGAGTTAATCCATGAAACAACTAAAGCTTATATGTTCATTCCTTATCCTCGGCAATGATTGTTTCAACCTTTTCTCTCCATATCTAGCATCACCTTGTGGAGCAACTAGCACTTGCAAGTTGCAATAGACATTAAAGAGGCGAAAGTGTATTTTGGCACATTTATTTATGAAAATAATGGAAATTAGAAGAAAACGAAGGTGAAAGGTTATAGGTTGCATGTGAGGAGGAAATTGAAGGAAAATAATGGAAAATGAAGAAAATAGAGGCATCATTAATAAAAAAGCTTCTGAGGATCAGTGAGCAAGATTGGCTAGTGAAGGCTTTTGTCAATTCAGTTTTGGAGCTCTCTCATTATTCTCTCCCTCTCTCATACTCTTGGTTACTTAGAGTTTTCTTGGCGAACTCTTGGAGGGTGTGGTATACTTGGATTCTTCGAGCAAGAAGGCAAAGGAAAAGCAGGAAAGCGCAAGAAGGCATCAACATCAGCAACTACATAAGATTTTCTTGTAGGTACCGAGTTGCATGTATGATTTCTTCACTAGTTTTGGAATGCATGGAACATGCATGTCGTTTCTTGGTTATTATCTATCATTGGCATGGAGGATGGTCGGGATTAACAATGGATTGCCTAGCCTTGCCATTTCCTAGATAGCCATGGTGATTGTGGGTTTACCTTAATTGCTTTTTTTTGGTTTGTTCTCATGTTTCCATAGCTTCGGTTGAGTTACTAGTCTTGGAAGCATTGGTTGAACAAATTCTCTGAAAGCCCTATAACATCTTGTGTTGAGTTACTAGTCCTGCAAGCCCAGGTTGGGCAAATGCTCTGGAAGCCCTATAACATCTTGTGTTGAGTTACTAGTCCTGCAAGCCCAGGTTGGGCAAATGCTCTGGAAGCCCTTAGTGGGTTCAGTTACTAGTCCTAGAAGCCTTGGCTAGATAAATGATATGGAAGCCCTGTATAGGTTGTGGGTTGAGTTACTAGTTCTGAAAGTCTTGGTTGGACAAATGCTCTGGAAGTCGTGGAAGGCTTGGATGGAGACCAATCTAATGATGGTTTTTGGTGATGTCTAACCATGAGGTGGAATCACTATTTTATGGGTTGAGGTGGATGGCCTCTGGAAGCCCTGGATGAGTTTTGATTGATGTTTTCTATAAGATCCCACATTCATGGTTGGAATATGGCACGGGGGTGAATGGTTGAAGAGAGATTTGGCTCATCCATTCTATGGTTGAGTGGAACATGGTAGTCCCATCTCAGGTTGGTTCATTTCATTCATTAATGAGAAGTCCATTCCATTCATTTTCATGTGTGAAGGTATTGATGTATTTAGGGATTTCATGGCTAATATGTTTATTTTATTTCTGTCCCTATTATGTTGGTTATATGCACATTTCATGACAATAGCTATGTATGGCTCTCATCATGTTTTTACTTGTCTATGAATGGATAATGTGTTTTTGAGTTAATGGAGGACAAGGCAACAAATGGCATGAGGGAACAATGGTTCATAGTGATTCTCAGATAAGTATGAGATCCTTACACTTAATTCTGTTATTTACACCTGTAGGTTACATGTTTATGATATGTTTTAGGAAATTCATGTCATGGCTCGTAGGGGTATGGTGATGATATTTTTCATATTATTGCTTTTGCATCATTTCTTTCTTGAATCCTTACTAATTCTAAGTAATCATTCCATTCTAGGAAGTGTCTCAGGCTCTGGGCTGAAAAAGGTGGCTCAAATCCTGGAATGCTAGCATTAGTTGTGAGACTAACTCACCTCGACAGTGTCTGGGAAGCCTTATGAACCACCTGGGCAGTGTCTAGGTAGTGTTAGTCCTGAAAATAACTTTCCTGGGTAGTGTCTAGGGAGTGTTACCTTGCCCTAAGTCTCTCAAACAATAGTAGGACCGAGGGATAGGTAGTCTGAGTGACTCACTTGTCTCTTGAAGGTTATTTGGATGATGTTGGATGACTGTATGTGATGTTCCTTCGATTCCATTTCCTTAAAGTCTCCAAGGAGGTTGAATCTTATCATAGTGGCCTCTCATCGCATGTTTACCCCAGCTAGCCAGTTGCTTGGGTAGATGTGGGAGGAGGGTGTTACAGAGTGGTATCAAAGCATGGTTGCGCTCTCCTTGGGTTGTGTGTTGGTCATGAATTCATGTTTGTTGCATGTGTGTCTCTTGTGTTTTAGTCAATGTGCTTGTTGCCCTTGGATGGTGTTGATCATGGTTGTAGTGATGTAGCCATGTGAAGGTTGAAGGTGTTGTCGTGGAGTATGTCTTCATGTTTGTATGGTTGATTATGTAGTATTAGGTACACCAGTGTTCACATGTTATCAAGTTCATGTGAGGTGGTTGTTTTTGTCATGCATGAGGTCATGGTTTGTGTAGTTGATATGGTCATGCATTGATGACTACACCCTAGCTAGAATGATGTGTATATGGTTTTGTACTCATGTGTTATATGTATATATGCATTTGTTATGTATGTATGGTCTTGGTTATAGTTTTGCATGAATATTAGGTCAAATATGCCTTGTGAATTCATTGTATGCAATTTAGGTCATCATGATGTTATTGGCTATTATGACGCTAATTTGTTGGCTGAGATAGAGTACGAAATGTAGATCATCATAATGATGATGCAACATTAGACCTTGGGAAAGGGAATATTGTCATACGGGTATTGTATGTTGGCATGTAAGTATGTAAGTTAAGGATTGTTATATGCATTAGGGTTATATACATTAGGTTTATGAACATGTATTTAATGTTATGGCTACATTCGTAATAGATGTTAGATGATTAGTTTAGTTATATGCACATGTGTCAAATAGTCATGAATGGTGGCAACCTATGGTTATATGCATTGCTATTTTTGGTTTATGTTAGATAACTTGATGATGATGTTATATGTTGTTGATGAGTATGTTATAGGTTAACTTGTTGTTGTTAAATTATAGTTAGCGTGATGATTAGGGTTATAGAATTTATACTTTGATGTTGTATGTATCATGCTAGATTAGATTGACCTATGCATATGGTTAGGGTTACTCAATTCAAGTATGAGTCGATTTATCATGTTGCATTGTGTTGTGCTAATATAGACCAATCGTACATATGTGATTTCTATGCATAAATGATAATTTTGTATGAGTTATGATGTAAACATATTAGTTAATGACTTTTTGGATATCATGATCTTATTTATGTTTGGGATAATATTTGTGAAGATATATCATGCTAATATGGATTGATTATGTAGAAAATATTCCCCCCTCTGAGAAACATTAAGGTATGAACATGTTTGTGGAATCTATCTTGTGCTTAATTGTTTGATTATGAAATCCATTTGGTGCTTGAGTGTTTTGTGCCTATTATGTCATCTAGTTGATTTATTTAACCTAGTGTGCTTTTAAGTTGTTTGAATGTCTTATGAATTGCATAATATAAGTATGTGTTTCATTGATCTTGTTTTAAGATGATTGTACTAACACATAGGTGTCGAGATAGTTCATATGTACTTAAGTGTAGTAGGCGATAGTTGTAGAATTGTGTCTGATGACTATGAGTTGACTATGGATTATGACATGATTGTGAGTCTTGGTAAATGTTGATTTCAAATTGATAAATATGTTTCTCTTGATATTTGGAACATGTGGTTGACATGTGTGAGAAGTTGGAGGAAACATGCTTGGTATTAGCGTGACAAGGTAATAGTTGATGTGATGACATAACTAACAATTGGATGATGTGATAGTGCATAATAAGACTTAATTCCAGCAAGGTAAAAAAGGTAAAAGAAAGGAATTGGGAAATAATTCCTTTGACTATATTTGGAAACCCTAATTCCAAACAAATGAGTGTTTAGCATATAGGAAGTCTTCTTAAACTTGATTTTGTCTAACATTATGTGGATATGTGTTATATTCAGAACATGTACTTGACATGTATATTAGACAGTCTTTAACTACAGGTGGATTTGTTAAAGGATTGGAGTCCCTTGAGAGATGGTGTGGATGTGTTCAGTTGCAAGCAGCGTGCTTAACACAATAAGATGAGGTAACTAGTGTATTATTATGATTAATTATACATTGAAAGTTATGTGTTTATGGAACATGATGTAGGGAGTTTCATGGAAAGATAGGTTGCGATGAAATATTGAAGATGTCTCAGGTTGAGCTGTCCTTCGGAACAATGGGGATTCAGTCATGGTATTTGTTTTAGTCTTGTAATTTTGGTCTTTTGTTATTTTCTTGTGCTTGATTTCCATTTTTGTTATGTCTAGTGCATGATAATGCCACTTTGTTGTGAATTCATGTTGTTATTTGTTTTCATGGTTTTCTTCTCGTTCGTTTCTTATCTTGCCTTTTATGTTTTGAGTCTTGGGAATCGGTTAGGAAAGAGGAAAGTTGATGGAGCTTGGGGAGAGTTGTGTGGCACCCAAAAGGTAATGGAAGATTTAGATGAAACTATCTGCATGAGTAAGCACAACAGAAGGTAAGACTATTATAGTCGGTTGGACTAGTTGGTCCATTGTGGTAAATCAAAGGTGGCAGTAAAGTCATGAGAAAGGTAACTAGAAAAGGTAAAGTAAATGGATCTAAGGTCTGAGTTTCCTTAGCTATATTGGTAATGATTGTTCTCAATGTTGTCTATGAATAAAGGAAGTTGTCTTAACCTTGACCTTGGTATTTAGTAATTATGCTATGATGATGATTATGTTGATGTTTATACATGTAGGTGTGTATGTATGTCATGTTTGACAGGGTTGTCATGGATCATGATTATTAATGCTAACATTTATATGTATACATGTATGTATGTATGTCATTGTCTAACTAGATCATTAATATTCTATGTTGATGTTTATGCACATGTATGTATGTATCCATGTATCTATGTCACTATCCGATAGGTCATTAGGAATCATTCTCGTAGAGCAATGATTGCTTGTGTAGGAGAATGGAATGACAAGGTTCATGTTCTTACAAGGAATCAATTGGGAAGAGTAGTCAGGAAAAATATATGAGGTCAGTATCATGTGGTTATGATTTGAGATTATGTGAGTATACTATGTGTATGTTATGGACAGACTATCTCGAGGGATAAATCAGCAAAGTGAAAGAACTGTGTTCTGTGGCATGTTGGGACAAGCATGGGTAAGACAGCAGAAGCAAGGTTTCTTGGTAAGGGTAGTGTGGTTTTGGATGTGTGGTAGTACTTTTGTGCATATGTTGTATATGTTTTACATTTTTCATATGTGATGATTGTGCACATGCAGTATTGAACATATGTAGTGTGGGTACATGTTGCTTATGAAATGTTATGTATAGGGTGTTAGTATAGATAATGATGTATGAATGTTGTATATTCAGTGCTAGGTATATCTGGTGCTATGTACATGTTGGATATACGGTGTTGTGCACATATTGTACTGTGTGCATGATGGACATGCAATGTTATATACATATGGTTCTCTATGCGTGTTCGACAAGTAGTGTTGTGTACAAATGATGCTATGTACATGTTAGATATGCAATGCTACGTACATGTGGTGTTGCATGCATGTTGTACATGTGGCGCTGTGTACATATAATATGGTGTGCATGACTTTACAAGTGGTACTATGTGCATGTGGTGTTGTGTAAATGTTGTGCAAGTGGCGCTGTGTCCAGGTGGTACTGTGTACATGTCGTGCATTTGGCGTTGTGTACATCGGGTGTCGCATATATGTTGTGCATCTGGTAATGTGTACATGTGGTATTGTGTACATGTTGTATAGTGGTGCAGTGTACATATGGCATTGTGTACATGTTGTGTAGGTGGTGTCGTGTACATGTGATGTTGTGCACATGTTGTGCAAGTGGTGCTTCATACATGTGGTACTGGTGTACGTATGGGATTGAGTGCATGTCATACATGCTATGTTGCGGACATGCGATACTATGTATTTGCATTGTGTAGTCATGGTATCATGACATATGCATTTATTGTGTTGCACCCTAGACACGTATTTTTGTTAGGTTGCACATCAGGTGTACGTGCATGTATTGTGTCATACACAAGATGTAGGAATATGTATTGTGTTATGTCTTACACTAGGTGTAGGTGTATGTGTTGTATGTCAGTGCTAGATGCACTTGTTGCATGGATCTGTATGTCATATGTGGTTGTATGTGTGTAATGTGCACTATGCATATGTGCACATGGTTGAGGAGAAGGCACTGGATGTTTGTCAGGTGTGGAAACCAATCCAATGTGTGTACAGAAAGAACAAAGGTAGAAGTAAGGATCGATGAAGGATAAGTATCAGTATTGTATTTTGGTTTTAGTATGCATGTGATTTATGATTCTGGTCCATGATGATAACATGTCATCTATGATTTTGAATTATGAGGGTTACATGTCATTTATGATTTTGATGGTTATGTTTTGAGCTAACCTGATGTGATATTTTTATACATGTTGATTTGGTCAAATATGCTAGTTTGACTTGTCGTGATAGGAAGCGAACATGATTAAAAATGTACCTTATTGACGAGCTACCAATGAAGTATGATGTGAATTTAGTTTAATTTATTTTAAAACTAATGGAAGCTATGTGCATGGTACAAGAATCATGAACATGCCCGGTTGGGTAGTTGAAATCAACTACAATAATTAGTAGCTTTATATGGTGGTTTGGTGGTTTCTTATGGTGGTTTGGTAGTTGCTTTATAATGGTTTAGTATTTTCTTTATGTTGGTTTAGTGTATTCTTTATGGTGATTGATATATTATTTATGATGATTTAGTATTTTCTTTATGTTGGTTTAATATATGCTTTATGGTGATTGATATATGCTTTATGATGGTTGATATATGCTTTATGATGATTTGATATATGCTTTATGTTGGTTGACACATGCTATATGATATTTTGATATATTCCTTATGATGCTTTGATATACACTATATGATGTTAGTATATGTTTGGCATATGATTTGGCATACGTTTTGGTATACATATTTTGATCATCTTGCTATGTGTACACCCATGTATGGATGTAAATACCATAATCAGTTGTGTTATAAAGCTCCACTATGTGGCATGTGTGTTATGATATTATGCTATCATGTGGTTATATTATCATGATGTTATGATGTCATATGATTTTCTTAAGGAGGATGATCATTATAAATACTGTAATGAGCTATGTAATAAAGCTCCACTATGCAATATGTTGTCATGATGTTTTGTTTCAGCCGCTCGCCATTGTAAATGTTGAAACAAGTTGTGTTATAAAGCTCCACACGAAGTACATTTTTTTTTAAAGGCATGCTGGTTATATATGTCATTCAACACCGAGGACAGTGTTCCCCCAAAGGGGAGGGTTCTATAATAGCCCTAGTCAAAATTCCATGTAAAAGTACAAAAATACCACAGAAGATGGGATACGTATTCCAAGATGAATGGTGGGGAGGACATCCTAGTGGGTGTTCATTTGGTTGTTTAGGTTTAAGGAAATTGGAAAATCCAATGGCTAAGGCAATAAAGAGGCAAAAAGGTATTTTGGTGCATTTATTTATGAAAATAATGGAAATTAGGAGAAAGGGAGGTGAAAGGTCACAGGTTGCATGTGACGAGGAAATTAAATGAAATTAATGGAAAATGAAGAAAATAGAGGCCTCATTAATAAAAAGGCTTCCAAGGATCAGTGAGCAAGCTTGGTCAGTGAAGGGTTTTGTCAGTTCAGTTTTGGAGCTCTTTCATTATTCTCTCCCTCTCTTATAAACTTGGTTACTTAAAATTTTATTGGAACACTCTTGGACAGTTTGGTATACTTGGATTCTTGAAGCAAGAAGGCAAAAGAAAAAAAGGAAAGTGCAAGAAGGCATAAACATTAGTAGCTACATCATATTTTCTTCCAGGGACCCAGTGGCATCTATGATTTCTTCACTAGTTTTTGCATGCATGGCACATGCCTAGGGTTTATTGGTTATGATCTGTCATTGGCATGGAGGATGGCCGAGATTGATAGTGGGTTGCCTACCCTTGCCATTTCCTAGATAGCCATGGTGATTTTGGGTTTACTTTCATTGCTTTGTTTTGGTTCGTTCTCATGTTTCCATAGCTTGGGTTGAGTTACTAGTCTTGGAAGCCCTGGTTGGACAAATTCTTTGAAAGCCCTTGGTCGGTTGAGTTACTAGTCCTAAAATCCTTTGTTGGAAAAATGCTCTGGAAGCCCTATATAAGATATGCGTTGAGTTACTATTTTTGGAAGCCCTAGTTGGAAAAATGCTCTAGAAGTCTTTGAAGGCTTGGATGGAGACCAATCTGATGATGGTTTTGGTGATGTCCGATCGTGAGGTGGAATCATTGTTTGATGGGTTGAGGTGGATGGCATCTAGAAGCCCTAGATGAGTTTTGATTGATGTGTTCTATTAGATCCCACATTCATGATTGGAATACGGCATGGGGGTGAATGGCTGAAGAGAGATTTGGCTCAGCCATTCTATGGTCAGGTGGACCATGGTAGTCCCATCTCCAGTTGGTTCATTCCATTCATTAATGAGAAATACATTTGCTTGATTTTCATGTGTGAAGGTGCTAATGTATTTACGGATTTCATGGCTAATATGTTTATTGTATTTCTGTCCCTATTATGCTGGTTATATGAAAATTTCATGATATCAACTGTGTATGGTTACATTAGTCCTGAAAATGTAACCTACAAGTGTAAATGATAGAATTGAGTGTATGAAACTAACTCGCCTAAGCAGCGTTTAGGGAGCGTTACCCTGCCCTAAGTCTCTCAAATAGTAGTAGGACCCAGGGATAGGTAGTTTGAGTGGTTGACATGTCTCTTGAAGGTTATTTGGATGATGTTGGATGAATGTATGTGATGTTCCATCGATTCCATTTCCTTAAAGTCACAAAGGAGTTTTAATCTTATCATAGTGGCCTCCCATCGCATGTTTACCCCTGGTTGGCCAGTTGCTTGGGTAGATGTGGGAGGAGGGTGTTATAGTGAGGAATCCACTAATAGGGTCAAATGGAAACCAAGGTACTGTACAAATCCCAATGTGTGATAATGTAAGCTGACATCAAACACAAGGGAAACCACTCAGTCAAAGACCCATAATACTGGTCGATGTTGAGCACAAGGACACCTATCAATGATGGAAATAGGTTCAAGGTGTGACTCTAGGCCTACTCTCAAAGAAATGTGACGAATTTGATAAGAGTAGACTCGCCAACAAGAAGTAAATGGACATCTTCTTGAACCAGCATGAGCAAAGGAAAAAATAGCTGATGTGATACTAAACATAACTATTATAGATCGGGTATGGCTGACTGAATATGAGTGAAGACACATAGCAGAAAGGTTGACTGAAGTTTATTTCCTTTAAACAAAAGCATGACTCAAATGTGACTATATGGAAACATATTATAACATTCTATAATTTTGTCATATAAGAGGCATAAAAAAACTCTCCATATCATTCGAAGAGATAACCAGCAAGAGAAGTACTGACTCAATAACAAGTTTATGGCTCTCCAAATTGTTGGGTGTCGAGCCTCATTATCTTCTTTATTTATAGGTATTTCCACATTGGACCCCTGTTCGTAATGTGGCGGCAATGCCACCCATAAAATATACACTGTAGGGGGGTCCAATGGGGCCAACAACGGCCTTTGGGAGCCCCCCCTGGGGCCAACATCCACAAAGCTAAAAATAGATGTAAAATTGCCTTGTAAAATGTTGTAATTTCATAGTCAATCTGAGTCGTTCATTAGGTCGATATCTAACAGTAGAAGTTATGTTTAATTTAGGATTTTTTGCCCTAGAAGGCAACCCCTCACTATATATGAGGGAATTGTATTGCGCCTTTGTAGATCTACATTCGGAGCGAGAATAGAGAGGAGATTGAGCGAGAGAGAAGAGGGAATTACAGGGGATCTATTGTAGGTTGTATCTCTTCAGTTTGCTAGATAATATAAAAGGAATGACTATGTGTTTCTCCATGGATGTAGCCCAAATTGGGTGAACCACGTATATTTGTGTCTTTCTTGTTTTGTGCATTTTCTGTGTTTATATTTCTGCAATATTTCATGTGCTCCATTGCTTTGTAATATATAATTTTCTAACACTAAGTCAAACTAAAGCCAATCCCAATGGAGGAAAGATTTGTTTTTAGTGATTTATTCAAAGGCGACACAACTCACTCTTGTTGCCACCAAATGTGGAAGTAAAGTCTCGTTCCAGATATTTTTTGGAATATATAATTTTTTTGTCTTTTTCATATTTGAAAATCTTGAAAATGAACAAACAATGCCTATGGTATAGTGGAGAGAACGAGTGTCCAAACACAAATGCGCTAGTTCCTAGGAGGGGAAAATTCTTATGCTCAATGCAAGGTCACAAAACTGGTCAATAAAACTCAAAGGAATGTTCTTTCCATGGGTATAAGGTGTCAAGCTGCAGAGGCTAAGTGATTGCAAGGTTGATTTTGCAGAAAGACATGGTCAAAAGGTGGCTTATACACGAGTCCAACTCAAGTCGGCTTAAGGCCAAAAGGTACAAATAGTCAACATGTAATGCAGCAGTACAACTGAACATGTGGGAGCCTCTAGGGTATAAAGCCAAGAATATAGCAAAGAAGAAGGAGAATGAAGTTTTATCACAAAATTAATTGTGGGACTAAAGAGGACTATTGAGCCTAAGAACAAAAGTTCAGCATCGATGCCAAGTGACAACAAAAGGTACTATCTAGGCTACCCATGATAAGGTAGGCTCTACTACACAAGTTATGGCACTTCTAAGCAATGAGAAGGCTCTGCATCATATCATGGTTGGGTCAATCCTAAGGAAAAAATGGAAAAGGAAACCGATAAATGCACAATGCAAGTGAAAAACCTAACCTATATGCCAATTTCGAGAACCAAACCTGTCAGAGTGGATCAACCATAAAAATGCCCAAAGGAGAAGTCTTCCAAGTTGTGTATACATAATTAAGAACACTAGACAAAAAGTTAATGCATCCCATATACAAACTTCAGGTAAAAGCTTGTCTTATAGAATCAAAAACTTGACAATCACACCTTATATGTACAATATGGTGTAAGGAATAATGTAACCTTGCAGCTTGCACATAATAGTTCTTCACGACAAGCCCCTTGCAGAGCTCAGGCCAAGGACTTCTTTGGTAGTTAAAATTCATGGCTTCAAAAAGTTCCTCCTGTGAAGGCAGCTAAACTTCCAATAAATCATGAGAACTAGAAGGATCTAAAGATGGAATTAAAGGGTCTCGTGTCCCCATAGGATAAATCATTCAGTCAACTTTCGAGACAAAGTTTGGAGAAGGAAATAATAGTTCAAAGAATCCTTCTCAGAAGCAATTGAACATTGAGGATATAATCCACATAGTTCACCCGCGGCCGGATAGAGTCTACATCAATACTTGGAACATACCAAGGGGTATTCTATAATAAATTAAAATTAGGGGGATGATTATCAGATACAAGCTGATCAATAGTGACAATATTTCTATTATGAGCAAAATACATCACTCGAAAGAGTGAAGACACCACAACATTCATATCATAGACAAAATCATGCCCAAATATCATATTAAAGTCTAAAGGGAAATCAACCACCATGATATCAATTAAGATAGTCTTCCCACCTAACATAATAGGCAATTAAGGAAGAACAACC
Organism: Pinus taeda; assembly: GCA_000404065.3. Classification (NCBI taxonomy): domain Eukaryota; kingdom Viridiplantae; phylum Streptophyta; class Pinopsida; order Pinales; family Pinaceae; genus Pinus; species Pinus taeda. Next base: position 67,283 of record APFE031755840.1, on the reverse strand, counting down.
ATAGGTTCACTAGGTGTTCTACCATAGGCTAACAATTGATTATCAGCTACCAACAAATTTAGAGAACCCAAAGCTTTCCAAGACAAGGACAATATAATACCTGGAGAGGATCCTTCATGCACCATACATTGATAAGCGTTTGTGGAATTAACTCTAACACTTATTTCGTAAGATGCAGCAGAAGGAAGACGATGCTTGACAAGATTATCCCAATCAAAGGAGACACTGCTAGAACTTGGAGGGGATACATTTCAAGGTACCAGAATGCCCCCTAGACCAGAAGACTCTATAATAGAAATCAATAAGACTTTGGTGTTAGGCACTTCACCCCCCAAAAGAGGAGTGGAATCAGCTAGAGATTTCATTGACTCAACCACTTCATCAACCAATGGCTGATTAGACTCTTGATAAACCATAATAGATTCAGGAGTATAAGAACCCTCAGATTCGGACCATATCATTTCTACCATTGGAATACCAACACACAAATGAGTAAGATCATCTCCCTCATATATCCTACAAAGGGAACGTAGGCTTATGCCTAAGTTTCTGATCAACATCCATTCCGCCAACATGACTAGCAGTGGTTGGTGGAGAGTCCCCAACATGACTTGCAGAGGTTAGTGATTTTTTTCTAAGAGAGATAGGACTTGCACCCCATGTCCTACTCATAGAAGCAAGTGAGTCAACAGAAATATGACTCATAAAGGTTGGTGACCCATTGCTAGTATCACTTGCAGTGACTAGACTTATGCCCCCAGCATGACTTGTAGTGGCTAAAATTTCATCTCCAACTTGACTTGCAAGGGTTAGTTATGATTCATGGATAGAACTATTCTTCTTCTTCTTCTTCCTCTTTCTCTTCATTTTAGATCTCTTATTACAAGAGGGAGGAGAAAGAGGAATCCTAGATTTCTCTTTTGAAGAAGATGAACAAGTAACACCTGTTTGATGCCCTTCAAATAAATCATTCATCTAAGAAGCTTCAAGAACATTTGGAATATTTAGAGTGGACCAGAGCCAAATTATTAGTCCAACATTCAATCCAGAAATATTCAAAGTGGTCACCAAGGGGATACCAATGATTCCAAAGAAAGGAAAAGCACAAGTATCCCCTTTTTGAAGGGTCCCTTGGTTGGCCTCCACAGGAATATTGGCCATACCCAAATTATACATAGTTCCTTCCCTTATGAATTGTACAAATGACTTTCCAAGGAAGAGAGATGCACAATCAAACCTTTTCTGTTAAAGAGGCAACTCCACAACTTTCAAAAGAAATATCAAAAGCCTTTCAAGGTCAATGGAGTAGTTGGTCAGTCACTCAAAATATAAGGTCCAAAAGTAACAAGACAAATCAAACTAAAGCCAACTAAATATAAAGAGAAAAGAGAAATCCACTATAAAGTCCCTAAAGATGAAACCAATTAAGCAACTTCCAAGTATTTATGCTCTGGGTGATGAGGACCAAACACCAAAATACAAGAAAGTGAAGATAAGGGACCTTTCGATGATAGCTTGGGATAACTACAACCCAAACCTACCAATGAACGTAACAAAAAAATTACGCTGACCCACAGACAAATGCCATTACTAGTGGAAGTACCTAAGCTTCACAAGAGCATCCTCTAGAAGTACTAATGAGAGTGATACAATGCTTTCCTCAAGTACCACGGGTATCCCCCCCGGTAGTCACCTATGTGGTCCCTAGCAAAGGTAACTAATGTCACCAGTTCGTATTAGAATCTGGGCGAAACAATCTTAGGTTAGGATTCAACAAGTAGGAGAGCGGGTATCTCTCTTCCTTTACTTCACTTGCCCTTGTGTTTAACTCCCAGAAGAGAAGAGATTTCCCCATAAACTTCACGACTCTGGATTTCACTATTTAAATCAACTTCTACACTTAAATTTAGAGTGGCCTTGGAGATTTAACTCTCCACATACCTATTCCAAGGCCCTAATATGACTTAGACTAGTTGATGTTACTATGAAAAATCAAAAAATTCTAGTTCATTTTAATTTTAGCATTTGATTTTAATGGTTCTTCTTAGGTTAGGTGTAATATGGAATTGCAACTTTATGATGTTATGTACACAAAAAAAATCAATAGAAAAACTGGATACATGTATATACAACTTTTTATTCGATGAAAGATATTTCTACAATGTTCTACAAACAAACTATGAAAGAAAAATTTATTTTTTCTTTTTTCACAACATGCTCACATACTCAAAATCAACAGAAAGACTAAAAATGCTTACATTGAAACTATCCTAATGCAAACTAAATTCTTAATGCAATATTCCAAGGACTACTCTTAAAGCAAGCAAATGTATTTATCAAAACAATCAAGAGGCCAAAAATTGACAAAAAGAGGAACAAATTCAAACTCAAACTCTTCCCAAAATCAATAAAATTCAACCTAATGAAAAGATTTCATGTTTGCTCACAATGATAAGAAGATAAAAAAACAATACAAAGAAGAAAGAGGAAACAAATTGTTTATATTATATATATATATATATATATATATTATTATAGTTATAATATTATATAGATAGATAGATAGTAGGATAGATTAGATATTTAAGGCAAGGTGTTTTGAAAAGAAAAGCTACTAAAGGCTTCAAGATCAAATTCAGGCATGAAGAACCTCAAACTTCGCAAGCCACAGATATCACAAGCATGATAAGACTTAAAGTGAAAAAAAGCTACAAACTCAAACAAACTGATCAGAACAATAGCATAAAAACTCCAACAAACAAGAAATATTTTAGGAAGACCAAGAAAACTTTCTGAAAAACGAAGAAAAAACCAAGAACACCAACTTTCAGGAAAGAAAGGCAAAGTGATGCAAAGGATGGGTTATAAACTAACTGAAACCAATTCTTTGATGCAAAGACTCAGAATAGCCAAGAACTTCACCGAGAATCCTTGAACCCGAACATAGAAACCAACACCTTACCAAAAAGAAAACCCTAGGTTCAGTAGGTCTTTCCACAAAGAGAGATAGGAAATTGATAATCTGTCAGAAGTAGGACTTTCCAAGATAGTCAATGAATAAAAAGAAGCAAGAAACATCAGGAAAAACCCTTTACTAGTCTCAGCATTTGAAAAATTCAAATAAAACCAGGCATATGCGACTATGCAATGACATATCTATGTGTATACGTGACTATTGTCAAGGAAACACGCGTATACACATGTTTCTTTGGACCAAAGTGCATGTATATGTGACTGTGTAAACTAAAACTCGTGTATAGAAAAGTCAATAAGGGAAAAAAAATTAGGTCTGATCTTGCCCAGGTTGCAAACAAGCCAAAGATATTGGAAAAAAATGAAATCAAACAAGAAAGCCCAGATCAAGAAAGGAACAACCCAAACTAGTAAATACTAGATGTTTCGCAATGGAGTCACCAATTCTATTATGGGAATAATACACCTAGGGTATGGGTTGAGCACCCCAACAAAGCAGAGGGCATACACCAACAAGAAGAAAACAAAAAAGCAACCTTAATACTTAAACAACTGAATTAGGAAGAAGAAGTATTACCTAAAGGTCTTATATTTGAGTTTGTCACTGTACGGTCCAAACCATCTGCTTCTTCCAATGCTTCAAAACCTACAACTCATTCAAGAAAAGCATATATACTAGTAGTAATTGAAATCATGTTCATGATATAAGTGTTAGATAATATAAGTATATAAGTATAAAACATGAATTAAAGCATTAAGATCTTAACATCAAGAACAAGACATGGCTTCTTTATTGGTGACTACAAAAGAATGTGGAAGAATACAACCTGATTCTTCTACGACTCCAACCAAAACCTTCCTCTGGATCTGTCAAGACCAAGCCTCAACAATCCTCTTTCAAACGCATACACATGAATGCCATATAAAGGAAATGGACATCACAATGAGGAAACAGGAGTTTCTTATGGCTAGGAGTGCAGGAGGCATAGGGATAAATTAGACATGATCAGGGACAAGTTGGATATAATATAAATATCCTATATTTCTCTCTCATTAGGCCTTCCCCATGAGGTGTATTTATATGACCTCAAAACACTTTTTTTAGTTGGGAAGCAGTTAGGTCACTGGCTCGTGTAAGTAGGCTTCTGGTGTAACCTATAAACCCTGCCCAAAAAATAAGTATTTTATATTTTTTTAATATTTTAAATCATATACACGGGATAGTTGAACCCTTGTGTGCATGCTATTTTTGTAGGGTAGAGTCACGTATGGAATTTAAAATAATAACTTTTAATATTTGGACCAAGTCTGAAGGGAAAGGGCTCCCTAAGAACATGACTTAGGGCATCAAGTATAAAAAGCTAGTAAATGATGCTATAACACCCATTTTGCAAAATGATAATGCATTCTAACTAGCTTGATGGACAGAGAGGGCATTGAGTCACAAAAGAGACAAATTGAACTTAGAGATCTCATTTTAGTTTGGGACATGAAAGTCCAACAAACACCTTGTCGAATTGGAAAATGATGGATTGGTGATTTATTGAACTATAAAAGACCTAATATCGATGTGTCGATTATGTCCAAGAATGTAGATATCGAACCTTTTATGGAATCCCCATAGAAGGGTCTTCCATGAATTAAAGTTTGATTATATATCTATGTGTGGTACATAGGAGTTGGATTTGCACAACATAAATGTAGTTTTTGGAATGGTTGGTTTGCATGTTGATGAAATTGGGAGATAAAGCCTTTGATAGCTCACTAAAGATCTACATGGACAAAATTTAGTAGAAGTTCTAGTAACCACTTTCAATTCCTATCAACAAATTGTTTGGGAAAAGTAAAAATTGTGTAGTCAAAGGGTTTTGTTTGAGATAATTCTCATTGTTATCAGCATCAAGAGATGAAGGGGAAGGAAAATAAATCTTTCTTCCATCACAAAGAGATCTCCTACATGCATACTTCCAACATATATGGTCATTTAATAACTTTATTGAGAAGAGTCTTTGTATATAAAACTGAAAAACAACAAGAAATTATCATATGCATGACAAAGCTTTTGGGGAAGATGGAAAAATTCAGTAGAAAAGTTACACTCCTAGTCAAGAGTGTGACAAACATAACCTTTATTTTATAAAAATTTGATACGAAGCCACAACAACTTGGCTTGAAGGACATTCCTACAAAATGAACCCTCAACAAGGTATTTCTATGCAACAATATTTTAATTTACAATAGTCTTTTGATGCCATCTAGTCTATCTCTACTTTTCGATGTAGTACTCTATGTTTTTCTTTGTTATCATACTCTCAATTTGACGATAGATAAACAATCAAAGAATTTTGTGCCTATGCTACTGATCTAGTTGCCCAAGAAGTGACACACCAATAATAACAACCATTTATATATGTTAATGATTTTAAATCATAATATAATTATACTCTGAACTTACCGAAAAACTACAATTAATATATTTTAAAATAAAATGAAAAATAAATTGTTAAAATCAATTTGTTGAAGATACCTATAATAAAATCCATACTAAATCGGTCTATTGATTAAAAAAAAATATAAATAAAAAATTAAATTAATATTTTAAGATTTATATAAATATAAATAAATAATAAATGTTTTTTTTTCAAAAATATAATCATATCGTCATATTTTTTTATTTTTTTATTTATGTATAAATTATATTTTTATATATTAAAAAAAACAACATAAAATTCATTAAATACTTCCCCATATAGTTATATAGTTACAATTAAATTAGTATCTATAATTGAAAATTTATTATATTTTTAACATTTCACATTAGATTGTAATAAACATATTTTAAAACAAGATTAAATTCATGTTAATTTTGGATTTATTAAGCCTCGAGAGGAATTAAATGTCTCAAGGTATAGACCTTTCTTCAAGCTTTGCACTCAAAAAAAAGATTTGCATCTAGAGAGATTTGATCCCTCTAGATACTTGATAGATCTTGAATTAAGATGAATTTTAGTTGGTTTAGAAATTAGATAAATAAAATAATATTTAACTCCACATTACATTTTCTCAACTTTTTATAGATCAAAGACACTTATTCTTACCCTTTGATCAGAACACAATGAGACACAACCAAAAAAAAGAAAACCACTTCCCCTCTTAAATCTTGAAGTATTAAACCCCAATAAAAGACTTTACATAACTCTTCTCAATCTTCATGTTAATGACATTTTTTATTTCCTCCTTTGTAAATTTAGAGATAGTAATGTTAAATATGTTGTTGAAGCGAGCTAACACTTAAAAATTTGCCAAACCATTGTAAATTTCTTCCCATCCCTTTAATGAAAAATAGTAATGTTAAATATGTTGTTGAAGCGAGCTAACACTTAAAAATTTGCCAAACCATTGTAAATTTCTTCCCATCCCTTTAATGAAAAAACAAAGGGACATGGATTTTGAAACATAATGAAAAATATAAAAACACTGAAATTAATAGTGGAACCCTTCATTAAGAAATCCCTTTGCCATCTCCAGAAGTACATGATGAATGCATCAAAAAGTTGTTCTTTTGAGCTAAAAATGATTTGGACTTATACCTACATCATGCTAATTTCACAAATATGCTCGTGCATATGCATTTCTGCCAAGTATGCAAAGAGTTCGAGATTCTAATTTTTGTTGAGTCATATATTTTATTATGAAATGAGCATTATTAAAACATATACTACATATTATCATGTTACTCAATGCATGATTGACATACGTGCACGTTACATGCTGACCTTAAAAAAAACTATTAATGGGTGTATGTGCTATGGTGGTCCAAAACTTCGTTTCGGCCTAGTCACTGTCCCAAACAAATGGTTTTATATATATATATATATATATAAATATTGAGTCTAGGGTGGAGCTATCACGAGTCATGAGCATTTTATGTGAACACAAGGTATGTGTACAACTTCTAATAAAATAATTCCGAAAGGCATTTTGCTATACCCAACCATGCACTCACATATGTTCCATTTGTTCGACGTGATGAAATGAACGAAAAGGATGGTGACAACATACAAATATGCCCATGGTATTTAATACGTGGCCGCATTTGTGATTATGAATGGATTAATGTGTCGAATATGGTTTTTAACCAAGATCCAGCTATTAAATGAGGATGCAATTTTTCGTAAGGTTGTACTAGTGGGTGACTATAGGGGTATTAATGTGCGATGCAAATCTGTTGTAACAAGGAATATATCGATCGATATGGAAATTTGGTTTGTACACTGTTTCTATAATGGGATTGGCTCACGTAGCCTCCTCACTTGCCAGCCAAGAGTTTAAAGATATCACCTTGTCACTGCTTTTGCTTAATGTTTTGAATTCACTATCCATTGTCCAAGGTATTATTTAATGGAAAATCTCACTCCTCCATCCAATGCCAAAGTGTATCAACTACTATAAATGACATTCCCATGTTGATTCATTCGTCGAATGTGTTTTATCTCTATTGTCGTGGCATCATTTCATTCGTGAATATTGGGGCTCAACCCTGACATGGCAGTTAATAACCTGCACTCTATGTTGATATGCCAATACAATAAAATGGCAGTTTATAACATTGAATTGAATGTAAAACCCTGCTGTAAAACCCTAAATCACAATTAGCCTTTTCCTTTCTGACCACCCATAGGAGGCGTTCAGAAATAAGGTCTTGGGCACAAAAACTTGGAGCCTTACCAATGCGCAAGATTATTTCTTTTGCTGAGATGACCTGGGCATAAGCAATCCTCAATCCGCACCACTGCATTTAATATATAGAACCATAAATCACTGTTCCACGATGAAAATTGTTCCATTTTTAGTACCTTCGTCACTAATATGACTTTCCTTGGCTTTTGGCATCATGGTAATTACGTTGCCTTCACAAACGTTGGCTCCATCTCGTTTGGAAACAATTCGCATTTGTGATTCCAATAATTGATCAAATGCTGGAATGCTTTATTTTTTATTATTGGCAAATAGTTTAGATTTTTATGATTATCTATTCAAGCTTTTAGAGTTTTGGTGTTTGGAATTGATCTGAAAGTAGTCACACCTATGTTCAAATTTTTGCAGGCCTCACTCATATGCTTAAAGTGTAGGAGGATACAAGCAATATGAGTGCAAGTCATCACCAACTCCGGCCTGGAGTTTTTGTGTTTGGAATTGATTTGCAAGTAGTCACACCATGTTCAAATCTCTGGAGGTGTCACCCATACGCCCACAGTGTAGGAGGATACAAGCAATATGAGTGCAAGTCCCATCAGGTTTTTGGTGTTTGGAATTGATTTGCAAGTAGTCCCACTTGTGTATGAGTTTCTTCAATAGAAATAGAGGAGGAAGAAATAAAGATAGAAGTTGGGGATTAGAAGAGATACCAGGCCTTAGGTGCTAGTTTACTTTGATGGAGATTGAAAAAAGCATAGCTAACCTTACCAGCCAACCTATCCCCCAACCTATGGTTCAATCTCAACAACCCCCTATTCATCATGGACCAAGCATTGACATCCCTATGCCACTACACATGTCTTCCCTTCTCACTGTTCCCAATAATAATGGATGGATGAATGAAATTACAGCACAACCTTTGTGCTTTATTCAAGGCTAGCCTATAGTTTCATTACCCCCTCTCCTCTTGAAGTGAACATATTTCATGACTTGCAGTTCTAACCCTTCCCTCATTGGACATTCCCCATAAGAAGCACCTCAACATTCTAGACTTGTTGATCCACCTAGCCCATATGTCAACCAAGTCTTAAAGCAACCTACTGTACTTGCAAATTTAGTTACTGAGTCTTCCAAAAGTGCAACCATCCCTCAACTTGCTACAAGTAACAAAAGGAAAAAAATCCAAGTTAGTCTATCCTACTCTTCAAATGGTTCGTGGCACTATGTGAGATCTCATCCTCTCGACCAAGAGAAACATGCTAAAAGTGCTCTATCTCATAGGTTGGATTGATTGATAACGGATGCTTTTAATACCATGTTGATGCATAGTTTGATGTTATTTTTTTCTACTATTTTCTACTTAATATACACTAGGTTACACTAGCATGTGGTGTGTGTATATGTATATATATATATGATAGTTTTTGGGACTGTTATATGATCCATATGCTTTGTTATTTTGATAAATATTATGGAGCATATTATGGTTGTACATGGATCATGATCATATGGAGAAACAAGGAGTCATTTGGTTTAGGAGGCATAAGGAGGTGTTACAGGAGAATGATATTTTTTTTCTAGAGTTTATATAATATGATGTTAATATTTCTATGGAGACTTTACATTTTGTTTAACGATATTATCTCCAACACACAATTTTGCTTGATTAATGATGCATATGGCATGATGGCATAGTTATTTTGCACATATATTTTATGATTACTATTATTACTAGATAATCATGTGAAATGACTTTGATTATGGAACAAAGGGGAGCCCCACCCACTAGGAAAACTCAAACACACAATTTAAAATTACATTGACTTAGTTGCACCTTTAGAACCCCACCTCAACTTCTAAACAAAATTAGATTAGAAGACATATTATTACTAATTGCAGAAGTTGTTCAATTGTCCAAGCACTTTGATGAAGTATAAATGAGAGCAAGCATTATGAAGAGAGTGGAGATAATTTTGCAAAGAGAGGTATACAATCATTCTTTCTATAGATTATTCCTCTTGATCAAAATTCTTTGTGAGTTAAAAGAGGTTGAACTTATAGGTGGCAACATATCTCTTTAGAAGGGAAGATAATATTCATGAGAAATTCAACCCACATATTGGACATATAAGTTAGGTAACTTGTTTTTCTAATATAATAATTGTTGTTTGAAGGTTTTATTTCTATAAAGTTAGTGCTAACAACCATTTATTTTACAAAGAAATATGATGTCCACTTTATATCAGAGTATCTGAAGGTGTTTTGAAAGTTGTTCCATTATTTTATTTTCATTCTTAAATTTCTGTATATGATTTTTTACATTGCATATTTTTATATTTCGATCTAGTCAATGGTTCTTCGTAGGGACCTTTCTTTACAGTTTTGATGTACCCACATGGATTTTTTACTAATAAAATTATCATTTTTTCATCTATTATTCTTGTGCATACTTCTCACAATACGGGAAATAGAGACATAAATTGGGGCTAAGAAGAGATAGGAGGCCTTAGGTGCTTGTTCACTTTGACGGATATTGAGAAGAACTTAGGCAATTAGGCAATTACTTCAGATTAGCATAGTTAACCTTACTAGCCAGCCTATCCCCTAGCCTATGGTTCAACCTCAACAACTCACCTATTCTTCATGGGACGAGCACTGGCATCCCTATTCCACCACACATGTGTACCCCTCTCTATGTTCCTAATAATAATCTATGGAAAAATACAATTATAACATAACTTTTGTGCTTTGTTCGAGGTTAGCCTACCACTTCATTATGCCCCCCGTACCTCTTCCTAAAGTGAACATATCTCATCACTTGTAGTCTGCCCCTCCACACATCGTACATTCCCCTTCTACAAATGTCTATCAAACTCACCCATCTTTAGGCCAAGTTTTTAGAGAAACCTGCTATACCTCCTAATTGAGTTTCTCAATATTCCAAAAGTGTAGCCACCCCTTAACCTACCACAAGTAATAAAAGGAGGAAGGCCCAAGTTAGTCTATCTAACTCTTCATTTGGTCCCTCCCACTGTGTGACATCTCACCCTCACCACGAAGAGAAGCAAGCTGAAATTGCTCTATGTCTTAGGTTAGGTAACTTATTTTTCTAATATAATAATTGTTGTTTGAAGGTTTGATTTCTATAAAGTCACTGATAGTAGCCATTGATTTTGCAGCAAAACAGGATATCCACATTATATCAGATAATTTGATCAGATAATTTGAAGGTGTTTTGAAAATTGTTCTGTTATTTTATTTTCTTTCTTGAATTTATGTATATGATTTTGTGCATTGCATATTTTTATATTTTGATATCTTCAATGGTTCTTTATAGGGACCTACCTTTACGGTTTTGATGTACTCACATTAATTTTTTATGAATAAAATTATCTTTATTTCATATATATTTTATGGCATATTTTACACAATATATTACATTTTTCACACTCTTTATTTTTTGGTTCTAATTGCAACTTTATGCAACTTAATTTTGTGTCTGAATTTTAACATTTCTATGCAGACTTTTATGTTTATTTACATTTCTAAATTCTTCTTAGACATCATTGTGTGAATTTTTTAATTTACTTTTCATTTTTCGTTAAAATATCCTATATATAAATATCCAAAAGAAAATTGAAAGAAAAACTAAACCCTGTAAATTCCTCTTAAATTCATCACATCATAGGGTGTAAAACCTTGGGCAACCTTGTCCGACTATCTCACTTTCCCTAGTGAGATTCGAGAACATGAAAGATCTAATTGTAAAATATTCTCTCCATCAACATATGCCATTATTCATTTGTTCTTTGAACTGATCTAGCTTGTACATTTTCAAAGGAAGTTCAATGTGGCCATTGTATATCTATCTGGCGTTGTCTAACTCTTCCTTTAAGAAGGATTTCCCTTTTATCACCAACATATTCTCCTCAGTATAAAACTTAACTTCTTCCTTCCCGAAGACCCTCATGTCCACCTGCAAATAGAGAGCTTCCTTTTTATCAATGACATCATATCACACTCTTGGCCCACCTCTGACTACATCCCCTATCCCGCAAGAAGTGGCAAGGTAAGGGTTATCGAACAATTGATTGAGGACAAACTCTAAGATCCTCCGAAGATAAAGAATCTCAACATATCAAGAAAATTAATAAGATTTTACACATTATCTATAAATTCTACTTATGTCAAATCTTTTCTAGGAAGAAGTATGCCCACCCACTTCACTTCATCCTATATTTGTTGATGCTCCTTTTTCCAAATGAGGCATTGAGTTCACAGAATCTAACCCAACCACAACTTGTGGTCAATATTACATCAATGTTGTTGCTTATTATTTCACCAAGTGCGTCGAGGCTATGCTAAGATGTTCAAACAATGGCACCATTGTGGTGTTCTTCCTTTTCAACCATCTCACATCGATGTCTAATGTGCCCATGACGATTGTCACAACAATGTAAACTTTGAAACATGAAATGTAAACTCAAAATGAGAACTCTAAACAGAAAAACCCTGGAAAAAACCAGAAACAGAAAGTGTGTATTCCAGAAAGATGTTTATTTTTTTGGGTTAGTTTTCAACATTTTTTAAAAATGACTGTAAAAACAATTTTTTTGTGAAAAATAAATGAAAAAACACACTGAAAACAAAAAATGTTGTTGGTAGAATAATATTTTTATTTTCTGGGTAAAATAAACATTTTTTAGTAATGGCATTAAGATAGCATAATGGGATCTAAAACACATTAAAATTCCAACAATTTTCATCCATGTCGTTAAACATATAATATCATGACACTAAACATCTCTAATATTCTAATTGTTTTCAACCATAGCATTCAAGATAAAAAAAAAATTGACAAATTTTCAAACATAGAATTAAAAAACTTTAAATTTTCAACATATTTCAGCCATGACATTATGAACGAATTATATGACTAAATTAATCAAAATAGCAATACTTATAGATTGAATGAAACATAAATTATTTCTCTAAGATATTGTTGTGTTGTGGTATTCTAAAAAAATGAATTCATCATAATTAAAACATAAAAGTTACTCATAACTTCATGTAAGATCATATGGAAGTTAGAATATTTATTTCAAGTTATCATGAAAACAACATTTATATAAATTGTCTTAGACAATTATTCAAAATCACTCATATGTTCTTGCACACCATCAGAATTCACATCTTCAGATGAATGACTAAATGCTGATGACAATGTTCCATATTCTCCTCTTTCATCAACTAGTGCCCATCTAAGTCAACATGCATGCCCACTAGGGGGCCGATCATAAGAACCGACCCGTTGGTGGGCATGTATGTTGAATCATATGGGGCACTAGTTAATGAAAGAGAAGAGGGGGTCACTTCTAGCAAGTGATGTTGTGGGCGGGCACACTCATGGACAGGCGCATCCACCCAAGATACAGGGATGATTCTCATAATTAGACCTATGCCTTGGGCATGCGTGCTCAGCCTTGGGCATGCATGCTCAACCTTGGGCAGACACACTCAACCATGGGCGTGCCCTACTGTGACACAACAGGCATGCACATGCCTCGCAAGGCCATTGTGTTGATTCGTAGAATTGGACTTATGCCCGTCAAGGTCACAATGGGCTTGCGCCTCCATGACAGGTCTGCGATATAGGCCCACTATGTTGCAGGTGAGCATGCCCACATTCAATCATGCACACCCAATGCACAGGGCCAATTCTCAGAATCGGCCCTGTGCCTTGGCTGGGCATGGCTAGTAGAAGGCATGCCCACCTAGACCCTGTGCCTTGGGTAGGCATGTCCATGGTCGAGCATGCCCACCCAAGGCACATGGATGATTTTGAATCAACCCTATGCCTTGGGCATGTGAGCTTAGCCATGGGCATGTTTACCCATACAAAATACGGGTTGTGAGGGCCTTGGGAAAGTTCTCCCAACCATGGGCATGCCCAAACCATGGCACAACGTGCATATGGCTCCCTAACAAGCCCATTGTGTCATAGGTGGGCATGCCCAAGGCATAGTAGAATCATCCCTATTCCTCGGGTAGGTACAACCGATCATGGGAATTCCTGCCCATGGCACAACAGCCTTGTGCCTCCCTAGTAGGCTCATTGTGCTATGACTGGGCATGGCCACATCCGGGTGAGCCTTCCCAAGGTAGAGGGCCCATTTTGAGAATCAACCCTATGCCTTGGGTGAGCATGCCTGACCATGGGTGTGCCCATCCATGACACAACAAGGCAATGCTTGGTTGGCAAGCTGGTTGTACTACGGATGGGTGCACCTGACTAAGGCACAAGGTCGATTCTCCATGGGCTGAGACACCTACAACTTGACACTAGGTGTGCCTAACTATGGGTGTGCCTTCCGAGGGGATTGATTCTAAGAATCAGCCAACTGGTCAGGCATGCCCATGCCGAAGCACACCCACCCTAGGCACATGGCCGATTCTTAGAATCGACCACGTGCCTTGGGCCGATGTCCCTAGTCATGGGAATACCCACCTATACCTACCCAAGGGACAAGGCCGATTTTAAGAATTGATCATTTCCCTTGGGAAGGCATACTTAACCATGTGCATACCCACTCATGGTACAACAGTTCTGTCAAGCTCGTACAAGCTCGTCAAGCTTGTATAAGCTCATTGTGTCGCAATCAGGTGCGCTCGCCCAAGGGACAATGTTGATTTTGAGACCTTCTGCCATTGGTGGGTTCACCCAGCCGTGGGCGTGATTTCCCATGGTACAATGGGCCTACTGCCTGGAAAGCCCATTTTCCCTAGGGTGGGCATGCCCACAACTGGGCACACCCAGCCATGGACATACCTGTCCATGGGGCTGATTCTTAGAATCAGCCCGACCCTGTACCTTGGGTGTGTGTGCCAACTTAGGGATCTAAAATCGAACCCTAAGAAGCTCATTCTCAGAGTTTTCCTCCTGGGCAGGCACTCTCATGGCTAGGCACGCTTGCCTAAGGCATAGGGCCAATTCTGAGAATCAATCTTGTGCCTTGGGTGGGTGCGCTCAACCGTGGATGTCTTCCCATGACACAATGAGCTTTCCCAAAAGGCTGGTTGTGCCACAGGTAAGTGCACCCATAGGCGGGAGTGCCCATCCATCGATGTGCCCACCGATAACATGGTAGGCATGCGCTTTCCTGATAGGCCCACTATGTCACAATCCGGTGCACCCACTAATCCAGGTGGCTTCAGAAATACAAGAGGCCGTGAAATAGCTCAAAAATAAAAATCATCATATGGAAGTGAAACTAGAGCCAGATCATAGTTCTCGTTACCTTGATTCCGATGGTGTGAAGGACACTCAAATCTAAGTTCTTATGATAAAGATATAGCTTATCAAATTTCTGGTCAAACTAAGTGAAGTGGCAGTCACTAACAAGGCAACAAATTGGTGAAGGGATGGCACATGGAAAATTAGTGTTGAAAAGAGTGAATTTGTTCCCTCTTTAATCAGCTTAGTCACCCTTATAAACTGAATCCAAAATTTTAACCATATGATTTAAAAAATAAAAATTAAATTAAATTTAGGGTGGCAGGCCACCACCCCCACCAGCTCCTAATGGCATTGCTAATAAAAAATATGGTAATGGTGGGTTAGGGCCACAGTGACATGGAGCTCGCCCAACCCCAACAACATGATTCATATATATAACAAACCCCTAGAGACCCAGGTCGCCCGACCAATGGATAGCCACCAAAAGGGAGTCGGTGGGGGTCAAACCTGCTTGCACCAGATGGGTTAGCCCGCCAACAGACGGCCCCACACTATATCAAACAATGTAACCATATTATCGTTCAAAAAGAACCACAATTCACCTTAACAAGGGTTCTGTGGGGTTCGACCTCAGAAACTTCCCATCACTTGTGCGCTAATTCGAGGCGGCCAATGAATGGGCCAATGTCCCTTGATTGGAAGACTACACCTATCATTTATTATTTAAACCTCACTCATATGCCAGTCGACCTGGCGGAGAGAAGATTAGAGGCCCAGAGTGAAACCTAGAGTGGATGAGGAGAGCAGAACCCTGAAGAGAGGTATCTTTTGATGTTAAGAATATTTCTTGAGGTTCCAAAACTGCCACTGTCAAAATATGGTTGAGTTTATAGTCGTTCCATGCACTTTCGAGCCACGAATCCAATGGTGATATCATTTTTTGCATCATACCTTTGCATTTCTTGTCCATGATAAAATATGGAGGTATAATGGTCATTTATGTTAAGCTGCTTCTAATTCATTTTTGTTGCCATTTAATGAAAGATGCCTCCCCACTTTGAGCAAGGCCTGAAGACATAGCCCACTCTCGATGAACTTCACAATGAAAATGTTTGTGTGCCTTTGATCTCATAGTTTCTTTATGATTTGTTCTTCTTTTTCATGTGTTTAAGTTGCTTCGTTACATTCTTTTTTATATGCATTTCTGTATGCATCCTTGATGTTAAGAGGTCTGGATCACCTACTAAAGGCACAGGTCTGATTCTTAGAATTGTCCCTATGGCTTAGGTAGACAGGTGTGCCCATGGATGGGTGCACCTGCTCAAGCCACAAGGCCAATTCCTAGAATCCACTTTGTGTTGTGGGCGGGTGAGTGTTATAGACATATTTGGGCACTGCAACCCCAATCATATATGTCCATAAACCAAGGGCTTTTGAGTCCCTAAAAGTGTTGTTTCATACCCTAAAGGAACAAGGTCAGGTGATTACATCATTTCCGAGAAGTTATCCACAGAAAACTGCTCAGAACTGGTCAAAACTGGACCATACAGATTGCTCAGTGCAAAGTGTGTAATGCATCTCACCTGCCACATGAAAAAAGTGCGATGCATATTGAAAATCCCTTTTGTAGGGTGCGATGGGCAAGAGTAGAAAAATGGCATAGACAATTGTCAAGGTGGATGATCATGGAATCTTCCAGAAAATTCTCTTGTGACACTTGCCTCTCTAAATTTACCCAGGGATGAGTAAGAGATCATCAATCTCTAAGTGGAATCAAGAACTATCAGAGAGAAGACACTAATCAAAATCCCAGAAGCTAACTCGCCCTCCTACAATCATCTATATATGGATCCCTCATCCCAGAGATCTAGGGGCTAGAATCTTGTATCTTGTAAGGAAGTGCTATTGGTTTCTTGGTGGAATATCATAGTGTTGGGTGATATAAGCTTTTCATGTGGTGAAGAAGGGCTTTCATGCTGGGAGGATGACGCTGGATTAGATCAATGCGTTGTAATCCTTTCTTCTAATATTTACATCAATAAAGCTATTCAAGTTTTCCTCCACATTCTTGTGTGTCTAATAATATATGCATTTGTGTGGTCAATATATATCTGGTCCTATATTGTTTATGATTGTAGATCTCTCCACTTTGAAGGTATTATGTTAATTTGACTTTATAGGTACTCTTTGAAACGAAGTGGTCAAGGAAAGAGCAGCAAAGATCTATCAGAGAGGAGAAGGAACAAGCAAGGAACCAAGCGAAATATTGAGGTTGGTATTCTTTGCTCCTCTCCTATCTACTTCTCATAAAGGAAAACAAAAGTAACTTTAATCTGTTTGTTTCTAAGACAACTACCCATATTAGTGGGACTAGTAGCTCTGCATAGGCACTAGATTTCCTGATAACAAAATGGTGACTCCACTGGGGAGCGAATAGCTTGTTTGCTTGTCTATATTTGTTTGCTTTATAAACTTTGAGACGGAGCCTGAAGTCAAGCCAGCTAGCCTTAGAACTGCATTTGCTATGCAAGTGCAAAGTAGATCAATGCTACTTCAGTCTATCTTAGGGTTTTGTTTATAAATTGAAAAATTGATTTGCAAACATTCTAATTGCACTGGTGGTGGCTCAAGTAGCCTCATTAGATCAACCCCTGTGATTTGCATTTACTGACTATCATTAGCTCAGCCTAAATCCGTGAACTAAGCTGCAAACTGTGACCAAGAACCAATTTGAAGCCTCGTCCCTGGACCATTGCACCTTCTCCTCTTGGGAATCTAGATGCATTGCACCTCCCATGTGCAGTAGGTGAGATGCATCACTCTTTCCCTGTGTTACAAGTGCGATGATTAGATAAGACTTCTTCTACTTCCAGGTTTTGGTTTTTTGTTCACTCTCTTCAGCTTTGTTAAGGAGTTTTACTATCTGTGATCAGTATACCACTGTGGAAACTCCATTCCTTTGCATGATTCAACCTCCATAGTACAATGAACTGTAAATTTTTTTATGTATTGTTCACCATTTGTGGTTCTCCTTTACAAAGAAGTAGCGTAATCAAACTGTCATATTTTGATTTGGAAGTGTTGCAAGTGTCGTTTTCAGCCAAAGAAAAGAATCCTATTGTTCTTGATGGTCGATTACACTGTTACTCTTGCATTTGATTTGAATTAATAGTTTTTCAAGTGTCAAAAGCAGTTTTCAATTCAAAATTGTAAAGTGCCCTCATTATCTTCCTTTCGTCTTTTGAAGAGAAAATCGTTAGTAGTGTCGCTTGAAATGATTCAGATTTGTACTTAGCATTCTTTTTGTCATTCACACATTAAGAAAGTGAAAGAAAATACATGCATGCGCATTTGCATTTAGACTACTTGTTGATTCTGATTTAGGACAGTGCATCTAGTGTGTGCTCTCTGCTCTATGTTGAAAGAATCCAGCTTCTCTTTCCTTAGTAGCTAGGATTTTCATTGCAAAAAGAAGATTAAACAACTGTTTATCATCTTAGATTTCATTTTAGGAATTGTATATCTACATCATGCGGTGAACCTGAAAGGAAAATTTCTTAAGAAAGATCAACTGTAAAATAAATTCAATGAACATAAAAATGCTTTGGAACCTAATGCACAACATTTAGAAGTCTAGGCTAGAGACGTATTTTGACGTTGTAAATCCTGGTAACTATCGTTTTCATTGTAGGTTGGGTGATTCCTCTTTGAGACGACAAGTTCCAGTACAAACTTGTGCTCCCACGTACCGTCGAGTATATATTGGGACACCACAATAGGCTATATCCTTTATCCTTAGGAAGTCATGTCTGCCACCCTATCGAGCGCAATGTACTGAACACAGCATTCAGGAAGATTGACTGCTGTACTGTAAAAAGTATTCTGCAGTTTTTGCAATTGGTTT